>JAOTAX010000198.1:44055901-44068299 GCA_025629825.1 Erythroxylum guanchezii
CCATATGCTAAAACTATCAAAATGTTAACTTAGGACTTAGGGTGTTACTAGTACCATTTTGAAAATGTTAAGGTATATTGTGATACTATAAATAACGGTAGAGCCTAACTTAGATTTTTTAAAAAAATTAGGAGACAATTTGTACCTTTTGTCATGTAATATTATATTCAGAATCTTTATAATTGATTTAGTTTAGCAAAAAGAATTTCTAATAAGTATCCATATATTTATTTAAGCACCTCTATATTTTAATTTATTAGATCGTTTACGTCATATAACATGTACTAATCTTTTTGCGCTATTAATGTTAGTTTTAATAGAACAATGATTTGTAATATCTTATGGATAATACGTAAATGCAATATAATTTCATAATTATAATCTTATCATAATTTTATTTACAAAAATATATTTATTTTTTAGACCTTATCTTTTACGTTAGTTAATTAAATAAATACATATAAAATAAAGAGCATCTTTAATTAATTATATCATAAAGCTATAATCAATTTATATAAACCAATACTAATTAGATTTGAATATCCAAAGTTAAGTCCACACCTTTGTTCAAAAAAATGATGCCATGTTTTCTTCCCCCCATGCACGACCGCACATATGCTGCAACAGCAAGCACTAACAAAAACCCTCGATACAAAATGTGAAATTGATACCAATTATCTTCATTGTTTGAGATGAAACCGCATTTGCTAACATCATTATGAACTTGAATACTCCTTTTTTTTTATCAATTTATTTGGTTACACGAAGTCCTATCCAACATTATCTAGCATTATACCCTCAAATGTCTTATCAGTCAATTGTTGCGCGATCCTACTCCTGTATCTATATGCAACTTCTCTGTAGCAACTCAATAAAAATGTCTCCCTTTAACTTTGAATGTGGTTGTCATATGGATTTTTTTCTCCTTACTTCGCTTTCATTTTCGTGGAGGAGAGTAAATGTATACCTCCAATTGATGGATATATTAAAGAGGCGTTTTCAACCTTTCTTTTCTAGTACGTTCGTGTCACTGTAGACCTCCAATTGATGGATATATTAAAGAGAGGCGTTTTCAGCCTTTCTTTTATAGTACGTACGTGTCACTGCAGGTTATTATGGGGCTTTACTGGTAAATATTTATCCACTTACTATCCATGCGCTCTCGTCGGTCAAGTGGCCCCAAAGTTAAGGGATACTGTTCATTGTTCGTGCTTCTATCTGCAACTCCTAGTAAGTGGATAAATCTGTGCCAGTAAAGCCCCATAATAACCTGCTGCAAGTAGCTCCCAGTTACTGACTGGCAAGGTACCTCTCCAATTATTGTCTCACTATATACATAAAACTCAATTTCAAAAGTCACCGTTGACTTCTCAGGTTGAAGCATGATTTTGATTTTATTGACACATGTAAACTACTCGTTTTACCTCATTAATACATGGGTATGAAGGAAAAGCTGAGATTTCAGGACCCTTTTCCTTCCTGTTAAAACGTACATGTGATCGAACTATGAATAGATGTGAACATATACCAAGGATTTATGATGATAAGATGGATTAGTATCATATAAATACTGTTAGATTTGTTGGATATTGTAAGTAGTTTGTCTAGTAAGCATGCAATCCACTTTATCCTAGTAAGATAACTACTTAGACCGGCATTTTTTATTTTCGTATTTTATGTGCTAATGAATTTTAAAAAATTTATAGCTTTCCAATTCATATTTCGCGCTTGCACCTTTTTCTTTTCCCCTTCATCTTTTAAAAGCAAAATAGAAAGATAAATGTTTTAGGAAACTAAACTTTGTTAAATAAACGATGATGTTTTGTGACACGTTCTAGTTACTCAACTGTCAAGTGCTGCAATTTCGTTAGACAAAAGAATGTATAATCAATTGCCAAAAAGGAAACAAATCTATTACCCACAATCATTTCAATTTATGAGAATCTTGATTAATGCTAATTCGGTAAAGTGCAGTCCATCTCTCTAATCATATAGATACAAAAGACATTTTTCTTTTATTTTTCCTATCTATCAATGGTACCCAGCGTTAAGTTAACTGAGGAGGGAAGGATGAATCGAATCAATATCCATTGGCAGTTGACAAGATGTGAAGATGTTCCTTAACAGACATTGTGAGACTGTTCGTGCCATGTTAATCACATTAAAACCCTAAATAAGAATCTCCACATAAGAAAGACCGGGAAAAATAAGACTTACTTTGCATGGATAAAAGCTACAACAGTACCTAGGCTAGGACTTAGTTGGACCAGATGTCATGGAAATGCATAACAAGGATTACTATTCAAATCACTGTTTTCAGAAAGCAAAAGTCATTCAAGAAAAACTGAAAGCTAATCTTGCTTTACATTTAAAGGCGTCCAGTTAATGGAATTAAGAGGATCTAAAGCAACTGGGTTATAGCTGGACTCACTTTAATTTCTAGACCTTGGTGACATGAACTGTGTGTGACACAGTTCTAAGTCAGTCATTCTTCCACATAGCTAGTAGGTATATAGCTTTTTAAGATATACATGATTACCTGTAAGAAAATTATTGTTTAACTTGGAGGCTTAGATTGTAATCATGTTTGTTCCAAGTTTGTGGAGCATACTACAGCATGATCAAAACTGTTTAATATATTTATATTAAAAGGTAAGAGGAGAGCGCCAGCAACTTGTTCAATGGCTACATGATCTACAATAGAAAGAGCTTAAAGGGAATATTTCCTAAACGGGTAAATGAAAAGGAGGTCTAAACAACATCATGATCGTGCATTCAATATTTTTTTCTCGTGACTAGAATCTAAGGAAAAACAACGAGAGAGAGAGAAGAAAGAAGAACCAACCAAATGGCTCATGACTTGTCAATGGCAAGAATCACGTAGTCATAGCAATAAAATGAGCTTGTCGGGTCACTTTTGAAGGCCAAGATTGGAAGGAGGTAGTGATGTGTTACACTTTTTGTCGAGGTAGAAACATTGCGATTATGGCCTAGCATGTAGCAGAGGATAAAAATTAATAAACAAAAAGAATACTAAATGAAACATATAGATGGAGAGGACGTGACATGACGGACCTAAAAGTGATGATAAGACTCAAAGAGTACCAAGAAAAATGTCAATTAATAAGTGAGAAGTTCTCTTTTCATGGGGGTTTAATTATAATTAAAGGCATAGAATATATTTCCATGGTTTAAGTGTAGTCTTAGATTCCTTTGAATTGTTGTTTCATGTTCCCTAATCACTAGGAAGAAAAAGGGTATTCATAAGCACTAAAGTTATGATTTAGACGGTGTTGAGTTCATCTCCAATCTTAGATATCAATCTCTTACTGCTTAGGTTAAACCTTTAAGCACATCGTTTCTTGTCCCCAGTTAAGGCAGCCAAGGGTGACCCACGAATGCGAACACCCCGCTTGACCACAATTACAATGAAGAAAAAACATAACTCTCTCCTCTCTTTTAGATAATGTGGCTGCACTCATATGGTTGTGGGTTTTTTTTTTTTGGAGCTTTCCTTCCTTTTTGTTGTGCTATTGTTGTTTCATTTTGTTTAGCTGAACATATTTTGTTTTTCTTTTTGAAAATTAAGAGATAGGTAACGGAGATAGACAGGAAATGGAGGATGCATGAGAATTGGATGCTGGAGACCAGCTAAGGTGGGGAACATATTCATATGGAGCTTGAAAGAAAATACATAACATGAATGTATAGGATAGATAGGCAAATAGAGTGAATAAATGCCTTCCCTCACTTAAATGGGATTAGGGGATTAGCAGATTGTCCAATAGGCACAGTTTTGAGGTTGTGGGCCTTCCTTATACTTGTCGAGATAGTGCTAAGGAATATGGAAATAGAAGCATGTTTTCCTATTCGTTTTTCTTTCTCATTTTATTTGAGTTGTATTCATGAGGTGATGTTGGAAGACGGGCTTGGAGCATAATAGGTCCCAGCAGCAAAATCATATAAAAAGGGAGGCAGTGTGTCTTGTCCCCCTACAATTGACCCCCCTGAAGAATGGAAAGGGAAGTACATAATAATCTCTTGCTTAACTATAAATAATTTTGTACCCCCCCCCACACTCCTTTCATTACTTTCATTTTCTCATGAAGCGGAGGTGGATCAACATGAGCTAGCACAGCATTGCAAGCATCCTCCTCTTCAATATATTATAACCCTTCTATAGCAAGTCAGGTATGGACTAGGAGCATCTAGACTAGACAAGTATTAGTAGGCTGATACCATAGCCAGACTAGACCCCCTCCATCACCCTTTTAACTACTCTTGCAATTTCCTTCTCTCTTGTCTTCCTTTTCTCTCAAAGCTCATTAACAAGAAAAACCATAACAAAAGAAAAAAAAACAGATTGAAACAGCTGGGCCTTCAATGCCACCTTTCACTCAATTTGTAGCAAAGATGTAATAAAAGGAGATACAAGGGTTCAACTTTCTCAAGGCACAAGAAACTTCAGACATTTTGACAACCAGTGATGTGGTTGAAAATCGTATTCTTTCATATGAAATCACCTCTGTTCACTTTTGCTGTTCCAACCTGTGTGGATGAGATGAGAGTTAGAACAGCGAGGTGATCTGTTATCGTATGCTTTGATGCATACTTGGGGAATTGTACCTCTCAGGGTTTTATGACAGAGACAGATTCCTCGCTTCCTGAAGTGACCAATGCAACTATGCAAGTTGGTGATATTGACATGTATGCCACTTTCTCTGCTGCCCGACATATTGAAAAAGATAAATGCATTATCTTTTTTTAACTGTATCAGAAACCAGGCTGCGCACGCCCGCCGTACAAATCAGTGTCAGCATCTTTGCTTTCAGCTTCCGACAGGAGACACGTGGAAGCCCACAGAAATAACTTCCGACCTTACATATTAGTATTACGCCAAGTAACCATTATGCTACAAAGCTCGAAGAAATCTAATGAAATCAAGAAATTGCAACAGATCCACTCCAACAGCACCAAGCCATTGCATTTCTTCGTATGCCTTCATTTTCTTGATTGGTTCTGACAATTGATAGCTCGATGGAACTATCAGAGAGGCCAGAGGCAAGCATCATGCCATCCAAGCTGAAGTTGCA
Organism: Erythroxylum guanchezii; assembly: GCA_025629825.1. Taxonomy (NCBI): domain Eukaryota; kingdom Viridiplantae; phylum Streptophyta; class Magnoliopsida; order Malpighiales; family Erythroxylaceae; genus Erythroxylum; species Erythroxylum guanchezii. Next base: position 44,060,995 of record JAOTAX010000198.1, read on the forward strand.
CCTGACCTGGCCCCGATATCTGTTAGACTTGTCTAGCTTAAAAGGGGACTTCTGGAAAGAGTGCAATATAGTTTACTGCGGCTAAGAAATCAAGGCCAGAAGATTCCACATAAAACTTTTGAAGAAAGGACATAGGGCACCATTAGTAATCAAGACTATTACTATATCATTGTTGTTTAAATCTTATAAACATACCGATAAGAATCAACACAATTACTTGTATCTTTGAGGGAGAGAATTATGTGGCGACCACTGTACTTTCACCTTTATTTTTGTGATTAAAACTGGGATACTTGCTTCCGTCTTTACAATTATTTCCTCAGGAATTCTCTGCAGAGATTCATATACATCAACCTAAGAAAAAGATCCAGGCATAATACTATTTTAGGCTATCATCGTGTATTCATAGTTCACTCATTTTACAATAATCTTTCCCATTAGAAGTTCTCACAATTTGTCTAACGTGAGCTTCATTAAAAGATCTTAATCATACCTTTTGATTCGGCGAGCTTTATTGTCAAATTTAACAACAGAACATTTCGATCAAAAAAAATCAAAGTGCTAGGACAGTAATGAAAAGGTACAATAGATAATTGAAATAATTTTCCCCTTGAATTAAAGTTAGGTTGAAGGACTTCATCGTATTTTTGAAGACTATCATGACTGAAGTCAAATAAGGAAAGGCTAAAGTAGGAATGGTATAGGGAGAAGAAAAAGTAAAAGGACTGAAGATCAGCTTTATTTCAAGTATCATCAAGGAACTGAAAGGTATGACATCTAACTACGCACCCCAACACTGACAGTTAAGTTTCGTCTTCAGATTCATTTGTTCACAGAAGTTTAGTGATAAATAAAGTGATTGTCCTGTGTGTAAGTTGACTTCACTCTTTTTATGAATGTTAAACAGAGATAACTAGTTATTCTGAAGAACATGCAGCTAATGTCTACTAATCATCTGATAACTTCACACTGAGATAGCAGTTAGCATGGCATTCATTTTAAGAGGCTTAATCTCAGAAGCTAGACAAGGAATTGCTTGTGCCAGCTTGGCATTGTAATCTCTCACCAAAGGCTGGAAAATTGCACAAATATCACTTTATGACTTTTAACTAAATAACCAGTTTCTGGGTATTAAGTATAAGGCTCAACAAACCTCCCATGCAATCCTGAATAAATAACTAAGGTTTTTAATTCATTTAAATAGGAATGGGTTAAAATTCATAAAGTTGAGTATGATTTATGACTTCAGTTTATCCACACAAAAAATAAAAAAAAGTCAAAAAGTACAAGATAATCACTCGAATTTGAAAACATTGCCATGATTAAAACCACTGACAAGACCTGGAAGCTGTATATGCATTATCTAATCTATGAGATCCCTTACATATTAACTATCACATGAGCTTGCTTATGAGATCCCTTCATATCAACCATCATACGAAACCATTATTTGCATGCAAAAACAATGTGTTGGGTTGGTGAACTTGCCTATAAGAACATTCTAGTTTTACAATCCACATACACATAACATATTGCTTCCATCAGATCCAACATAAGTGACAGAGTTGAGAAAAGGTCATAGACAAGTGACAGATACTTTCTTTTTATAAAATTAATTAAGACTTCTAACAGAACGGGTAAATTGCGAATAACCAAAATCACTAGTTTTTTGTTTAAAGGAATTAGGAGCTTTCTTAAAAAGGTTAAACTAAAAGGGATCGTTTCTCCTTTATCCTATTGACCATCAAGAACAGAAAATCAACAATTTACTGAAGTAGCTCAGAGAGGTCCCCTCAAACTTCAAAGTAATATTTATCATTAAGCCATCCTGCCACCCAGACCATGCTGCAATAGATACAGCGACGTAACGGTAGTGACAAAGGATGCTAGGAACGGATATAAGAGGATGTACTATGTCAAGAAAGAGAGTATACCATGATTATGAGGGATATTTAGGCATTAACAGCATCAGTATGACCACACAAAGCTACGGACAGCTTTTAGCTATTTAGCTTAGGACTGCACAGCACCATCCTTGCTTAAAAATGCCACGAACTCATGGATAGCTTTGGGTTAGTAATGCCTCCCCAGACCGAACAAGAAGAGAACACCTCTAGCTTCTGAAGAAGGATGCTTCTGGGTTTCAACAAGGATAAGAAAATTTAAACAACTGATTCCGAAGTTACTTGCATAGCCTATGAATGTTAAAACATACAAGAGACTTCACAATAAATAATGGGAGAATATTACTAGCAAATGCACATTACCAGACGTAAAAAGCATATTGAAAAGAAATAGATATGATCTGTACGTACGTATAAACAGTTTGAGTGATAAATAATGCAAAGAATACGTTACTATCTTTCTCCAGTAAAGTGATGATATCAATCTCTCGGCAATCTCTGAAAACAATAATATCCATTTTACTATTTTCCCCCACCAAATTCATCATTTTCTAGCCGTGTGCTCTTTTGTCAATAATCCCAATAATCTAACAACATACCAAAGCTTTAATAATGATGCTAATCAAATTTACGGAGTTTGACCAAGTGCTCTAGTTTCCAAGGGATCTACTTATCATCTAAATCAAGAGCTCAACTAATTCAACGTCATCTTCTAAAGGGAGATGATGTTAAAGAGCCAAGGGGAAATGAAAAATAGATACTAACTTTAAATTGTTAAGCAGAGACCCAAATGCAGCAAGATGATAGGTAATGAAGGAAAGGATACACTCACAGCATAACTCAAAATTTTGTCCTCATACATAACAATTAAACAGGTTTGAAACTAGAGGGAAGAATAAGTTATTGTTTGACTGTACAAGTTCATTGCTTTTCTTCAAATTGGTACTTCTCATAGAGGTACTATCCCATAGCTACAAGTTATAGGAATTCTTCCATAACCATGACGTGGCACAAGTAATTACTCTATATCATCTCCATTCCGAAACTTGAAAATCAAATATCTCATATTTTGGAGAAACTTTGCATTTCTTGGGGCGGGAAAAACACATACTAAACGCTTCCTACTTGGAACAACCAAGAAACATACAATTTATTCTCCAAAAAAAAAAAAAAAGAAACATACAATTTAAACCACATTACAGAAAGATTCCTATAACGACATGATCTTTTTCTACTTCAAAAATGATTTTCTTTCTAGCTCACAAGTTCCCCCCCTACCAAACAACTAGAGCCACAGGTTATACAAACCTTTCGGGCAAAATCGTGAGTACCCAAGTCGAGTAATCACTTAAAGGCACCATTTTCTAGAACGGTAGAGAAAGAAATGAAAATGACTTTTTACCGCATTCGAGCTCGGGTACGGTTATTGAACCAGAGCAGTTTGAGAACGGAGAGGACAGTGTGGATTTCACACGTATCAGCTGAGAAACGGAGCTTCTCTTGAAACTTTGGGTGGGTTCTTGGGTTTAGGCCGCATGGAAGGGTAGAGATAGTGGTCTGGTAAAAGTAATCCTCTGGTATGGGCCTCTTGGGAGTTAAATAAGGCCTATTATATAGTCAATCCACTTTAGGCACTAAGAAATTAAAAAAATAGTATAGGAGTTTATTAGTTTTCTTAAAGTTGGTTAGAATTTAAGATTTATAATTTAGTTATTAATAAAATAACTACGCATTATTCAAATAAAAATAATATTTTATTTTGTATAATTTTAGTTATCATAGTATCTAATAATTCTGTGAATTATACAGTTCCTTTTTGTTTATTATTAAAATGTAAAGTTAAATTTAAATTATAAATATATTTTTTAAAGATTAAAAAGATATATGGTTAAGATTAACAAACTATATGGTTAATACTGTAATTTAACCTAAATTAAATTAGCATAAGAGTGAGGATTTTCTAATAAACTAGACTGATAGTGATTATTCAAAAATTGAATTATTATGTTAGAAAATTGTCCAAACTCGAAGCATGCAATTCAAAATATAAGTGAAATCTATTTAGAATTTGCAATATATTTCATAATTTAATTTAATAGGTAATTTTCTGAAAAAATTATTTCTTAAATTATCTTGAAATAAATAACAAAATGAACATTTAAGACTAACCTCGATATATACAATATCAATTTCTATGAGAACTTGATAAAAATAATGAGATTATTTGTTCAAATAGATGAAATTTTGAGATAATAATAAAGTCATTAGTTTTTGTTAATACTACATTTTAGGTGTATGATAAATTAATATTAAGTACATTAATCACAAATTTTGTATTTTAAATAAATTATTTAAGGAGTCAATAATTTAGAGTTGAATAAAAAAGTGATATTTGCATATTTCAGCATGTCTTTATTATTAATTGTTTGATTACTTTCATTTTTTGTTGTTGTTTTTTAAATATTAAAATAGATAATTTAAACAAAAAACCTCTAGTGCTTATACCTCTTCAATAGTTCAACAGGTAAGGTACTTCTGCATCTTTATAATTAGGTCACATTTCTGATTCTTTGTTCTTTTATGAATTGAGAATAAAGTTACAGCTTGTCATTGATTATAATTGAGAGAGAATGATTGGTAAACCTAATCCAAATCAGAGGACTTAAAAAGTTCAAAATGGCAAGCATATTAGAACATTTATTTTAACTGTTACAGACAGCCCCCTTACCCGTACATTAGAATACCAATTTCTGAGAATCATAAATTCAAAGGAAAACCGAAATACAAATCCTTCAATTGAGAATCACATCCTTGGCTAAATGGGGGAAGAGATCGTCTGTTCCTCTTCCCCTATTCCCACTCTGCATGACAGTCACGTATTTATTTATTACTAAATGTGTGGATGTTACGTAAAGGAATAGAGTGGGAATAGGAAAAATGAATGCTCCGGCTAAATCGAGAGTTTCAATGATACATTTCAAAGTGTCATAAAGAAAGTGCAAACCCTTTAAAACATCACCGTTAAATGATCAAACAACTCCACTTCAGGAGCTCCAACGTGTTTAGCGGAGAACCCACTTGAGTTTCACTCCGTGAATGGATCCAGCCCTCAAGTCACCACTTCTTCAACTTGACTTTGCTTCAGCGATCAACCACGTCTCATTCTGAATAGTGCTTGTGAAGAAGGTGCAATACAGGTAAGAGATTCATTCGAAATCTACTTTTTCTCTCTCAAACTTCTTCTCTTACTTCTCTCTACCCGCTTTCCTCTTTTTCCCCTCCTTTTTCACCTATTTTAGTTTTTTCCTTTTCCCGCCCGAAGCTTTCTACAGTTCCTAGCTTTTCGTTTTGCCATTTTTGCTGGGGGTCCTCCTTCTGCCTCCATGACCTCCCTGGAGAGAGGGGAAGCATCTGTGGCACAGGATGAATTCCTTGTTTTAACTCGTGAACTGCTCGTCCAAAAACCATGTGGATTAAGTGATACCAACTCAATTGAGACGTCCCCCACTGGAGCATGGAAAAACAAGCTATATATACCTCTGAACACTACAAAAAATTAATACAATCTGCAACGTTTTATTGATAAAACGTCACAAATTGTAAAAACTTTTCGCAACATTTTGAAAACGTCACAAAATAGTTAAATATTTTGTGACGTTTTATAAAAACGTCAATTTTTTTTTATTAAAATGTCACGGAATAAAATTCACGATGTTTTCTTAAATAAAACTCCGGTATTAGCTGAGTCTAACATTTCCGCTTAGTTCATTTGCGTGTCAAATATTTACGTGGTTAGCTAGGGAGCTGAAGTAAATTTAAAATTTTTAGTCTCCCAACTTTCGTGTCTATTTGGTTCTCTTCGTCTCCTTCTTGACGACCTAATCTTTGCTTCGCTTATCATTGCTGAAGTTTGCAGGTTGCCGTAAGTGGTGTCGCCGGACTCAGCCTCAGACGTCTACGGTTGCCGAATATTTAAACTATATCGCCCATTGGCCATTCTTAAGTCAATTTCTACTTTGCTTTCGTCTTTTCGTACTTTAGTTTTTCTTCTTTCAAGCCGTTTTGTTCTTTGTTTCGACGATGAGAGGGGCCTTTCGTTTCAACAATATAGCTATAAAAAATAATTGCCTTGTATTTGGGAAACTAGATTTTCGTAGAAATTGATTATCAGACAGATTCTCTTCTCTTCTCTTTTCTTCTATGCTCTCTCTCTCTCTCTCTCTATCTCTTTCTTTCTAATTGTTGTTTTTTCAAATTCTCTTGTTTTTGTATATTGAATTCTACAAATCTGCATGAGAAAGAAGCTCGATACCCGTTTCCCAGCCGTAAGTTCCTCTCTCTCTCTCTCTCTCTCTCTCTTCGGTGTCTTGCCGTCTCAGAGTGTTTCTAATTCGTGTTTTACGTCTTTCGCTCTTATTCTTCTGTTGTTTTCTGATTTTCCCCCTCTCAATTTGTTTTTGTTGTTGGTGACCGAGGAAGTCGAGTTCGGTTACTTTTGGATGGGGTGTTTTTCTTTTAAGAAACTTTTGATTTTGCATTTAGTAGAGATTGTTCAGTTTAGAATTGGAATTATCAGTTGGCTGATTTATGTGTGTGTGATCCATTTATAGTGTTTAGGCTGATTTCGTTTACTTTTTAGGATTAGTCTGCTATGAGTGAATTGTTTGCCCTTTCCTAGTTCTTTTGCCTTTTGGTCATTGGTTTCGTAAAAATTCCTCCTATTGCTCTAATTTTAATGTTATTGTTCCTAAGATTTGGGTCTATGGAGATAGCTTTAAGTCGATGCTAGTTGCAGTAGTCTCATTGCATGAAGAGAACACAAGAAAGTGGGTACACTTGAATGGTTACACGGGTTCTTTCTCTGAACTCTGTTCACTTGATCATCTTCGCAGATTTGTCCTCTCAGGACTCAAGTCTGTGGCTGAAAGAAACAAGGTAGTCACTACGTTTCTGCTATTACCTTTCATTTCTGGCATCAAAAATGCCTTTGCATATTTCTTTAAACACCATCCGATTTCAATTGCAAATTTAGATGCTTCTTGTTTGCTTTTACAATTTCACTGTAAAGCCATATTTCTTTTGGTGTCACCAGTTGAGAGGCTTTGAACATATTAAGGGAGTTATGTTGGAATCTCTTGCTTTGGACATGGAAAGAGACTTGGCGACTGCAACTCTAAAGAAGAAAAGAAATAAACCGCACAAGTATTACCTGGTAATGTTAATGTGTACTACCTCGAGGACATACCAGCACAACTCATAATGATGAGCTCACTGTTGCATTTACGCTTTGCAATTGTAAAATTTATAGTTTTTAAAAATTTTACTGGTTTATATTTTTCATTTTGCAATTGCTTATTTGGTTTATAGACATATTGTTTTCCCCAAATCAATGCCAGGTTAA
>JAOTAX010000198.1:44071488-44093704 GCA_025629825.1 Erythroxylum guanchezii
TTATGAATTTTCATTTGAATATGGATTAAATAGAAATTGGTTTATTTGAAGGGAATCAAGAAAACCTTACTCAAGAGTAAGAGGACAGGCAATCTTGAGCTTAGATTTTCAACAAAACTAGGTGAGTAATTTATTTATAGTTATTGTGTGATTGGACAAATTCTTGCCTATGTGTGTATATGTTGATTTCTTGAAATGGATTTGCTTGAAATTGAATTGTTATGACTTGATTGGAAATGCATGATGCGTTGTGATTATGTTATACCTTGAAAGAGGTTAAACATTTTGAATTAGATGAAAAGAAGCAAAAGCATGAAAGTATGATAATATGATTGAATTGAGCATAAATTGCTTGTGATTGGGCAAGGGAGTCACGTCCACGTTGACCTATAGCCTTCTCCCAGCTACCCTCTTGAGGCCACGAGATCTTGAGAATTTGGACTCGTTTTTTTCACGGTGTAAACTTCGGTTTCTCCGTTTCGTTCTACAAAACTCTTGAGCCATTTATTTGTGCATTGCATTCTTTGAATTGTTAACTATGGTGCATAATTGAGTGTTATGTTTAATGGCTAAAGTCTATGTTGTGTGCTATGAGTTTGAGCTAAATTGGTTAATGCTTGAATTTCTAAAATAGATTAAGAATGCTTGAATTGCTAGATATATATATGTACATATGCCTAAATTTGTGACTAATTACCGATGACTATAAATATATTAATCACTGAGCTTTGTAGCTCATCCCATATTTTTCGCTCCTCAGGTGCAAAATAAGACGAGTGTTGAACACTGCAAAGGATTGGAAACTCCAAGATGTTAGAGATTTTTGAAACTAAGTTAGTGACTAGACTTTGGATAGCTTATAAGCATATCAAACATTGAGCATCCAATGTATTTTGTATCTTGTGCTAAAACTTTGATGTAGTGTTGATATGTAATTAAAGCTAGGTATGAACTTTATTTTGAATTAGAAATGAATTAAGAACTGAAGAAGTTTCCAATGCGTATGTGCTTATTTATCTTGTAGTTGTACATTTCATATTTCAAGTCTTTCATAGGTGTAGAAATTGTGTTTTGACTTCAGGGGAAAAACTGGATTAATCTAGGCTGAATTAGACAAGATGTCTTCTTGGAAGTTGTAGATTATCCTTCTAGGTTTTCAACGCTATATAGTATGAAATTTTTGGATCTCATAGTAGAGAGTTATGATCATAAGTTTGTGATGTTGCATAGGATGGACATTCGGGACAGCTACATTGATTGAAATTTTGACCCTTTTAGAGGCAAAATATCTTTTTAGGGTCTTCAGTAAAGCTGTAGGTCTAGAATTCTTCTTCAAAACAGTCTTTGAATGACATTAATCCGATATCTCTAGTGAAAGTTATGCCCTTTTTACCAATTCAGGTCAAAAGAAGAAAAGGAAGAAGGGAGAAGTCACGATCGCGACCCGCAGCCCCCCAAACCTGAACATGTTCCACTCTTTTGGCCATAACTTTGTCATCTGAACTCCAAACGACTTGATTTTTAAAGCAATGGTTTCCTAACACATTTCTCTATCTCTTTGTAAAAATTTATACCCTTTGGTGTTGATTTGAATAAATATTGATTGAATCAAAGTAAGGGTATGAGTTGGAAGAGCAAGAATTGGATATTTTTACTGAACATACTTCGGTAGTTTGATGATATCTTGATTTGTAGAGCTCTAAATGAGATGATTCTTATTTCTAAATAAACTATAGACATATAGATATAAATTGTTTGAAGGAATAGAATTTTAATTCAGTCCTTAAGACTTTCAATTTCTGGATAGAAGTTGAGTATAGTGTACTGTTTTGGTTTAATAACAGTTTGAAAATTTTTAGGCCATAACTTTCAGATTTCTTAAACCAAATTAAATGATTTTGGTGTCATTAGAAACTTAAGACAATGGGGAAAAAATGTTCTGAAAAAGTTAAATTGTAATTCCAGTTTGAGGTTTCCTAAAATCTGTCCTAAAATTGAAGAAATGTGTTTGCTCACATTTTATGACTTCGAATGTTGGGCTCCAGAAGCGGGATCCAATAGAAACTTAGGTTGCCTCCCAAAAAGCGCTAATTTCAAGTCCTTAACTTGACTTTGCTAAATGTTTGCTCAAGGGTCAGGGTTGGAGAGGGGTTGAGTGACCCCTTTTTCTATTGGAAATCCGGCCACATAAGGCTTTAACCTCTGCCCATTAACCTTAAAGACTCTAGTTTTGGGATCTTCAATTTCTACCGCACCATGGGTATAAACCTTAACAATCTTGAACGGTCCCGACCACCTAGACTTCAACTTCCTGGGAAATAGCTAGGGTCATGAATTAAATAGCAAGACCAAATCTCCTTCCTTAAACTCTCTTTGGATAATATGTTGATCATGCCATCTCTTCGTTCTTTCCTTGTAGATTCAGGCATTCTCATAACCATCCAAGAGAAGCTCCTCCAACTCATTCAACTGAAGTAAATGCCTTTCTCCAGCTACCTTGAAATCAAAATTAAGCTTCTGAACAACCAAGTATATTTTGTGTTCTAGCTCGACTAGAAGGTGGCATGATTTCCTATACACTATTCTGAATGGAGTAGTCCCAATTGGAGTCTTGTACGTTGTTCTATAGGCCTAGAGCACATCATCTAACCTCAAAGACCAATCATTTCTTAAGGTGTTTACTGTTTTCTTTAAGATGCTCTTAATCTCCCTATTTGAAATTTCGGCTTGCCCATTAGATTAAGGGTGGTAGGCCAATGCTAACTTGTGGTATACCCCGTATTTCTTCAAAAGACTTGCCCGATCACTAATAATTGCCTAAGGAGTGCCAAATTTGGTGAAAATATTCCTCTTGAGGAATCTAATGACCACTTTGGCATCACAAGTTGATGCAGCGATTGCGTCCACCCATTTGGAGATATAGTCGACCCCTACAAGAATATATTTGTTGCCAAGAGAAGACGATAGTGGCCCTATGAAATCTATCCCCTAAACGTCAAAAAGTTCTACCTCCAAAATTCCTTTAAGGGGCATCTCATGTTTCCGAGAAATATTTCCTGCTCTCTAACATTTGTCATATGCTTGCACAAAATTTTTTGCATTTTTAAAAGTGTAGGCCAATGGAACCCTGCTTGGAGAACCTTTGCTGCCGTCTTTTCATAACTGAAATGGCCTCTGTAGGGGGATGCATTGTAGTGATTCAGGACAGCTCCTACTTTTTCACTTGGTAAGCATCTTCGGATCACCCCATCACCACAACGCTTAAAAGGAAAAGGCTACTCCCATATATAATGCTTGACCTCCGAAAAGAACTTCTTCTTCTGCTGGAAAGTAAATTCAGGTGGTAAGACTCCTGAAACAAGATAATTCACATAGTCAGCATACCATGGAACTTGTAATGTTACTGCAGCAGTTTTTTGTAGTGAACAACACAGTTCTGGTAAATTTGCACAACAGAACAAATGCTCATCACTGAAGGAGTCATTAATTGGTGGTTCTTCTTAAAGGGGTTCCTTCTAATTTGTAGTGAGTCTTGAGAGGTGATCCACGACCCAATTCTCAACTCCCTTTTTGTCACAAATCTCAAGGTCGAATTCTTAATGGAGAAGAGAACCCATCTTATAAGCCTTGGTTTAGCCTCCTTTTTGGCAAGTAAATAGCAGATGGCTGCATGATCTGAGTAGACTATCACTTTCGAGTCCACAATATATGACCTAAATTTATCCACTGCAAAGACTACAGCTAGCAACTCCTTTTCAATCGTGGCATCAGACATGATTTCAAAAGGGAGGGACCAATATGGGGGTTGAAAAATAGGTGGTGAGGTTAAGACTTGCTTAATTCTAAAAAAAGCATCAAAACAAGATTGGTTAAAATTGAATGACACATCATTACTCAGCAAATTAGTCAAAGGCTTTGCTATATGAGAAAAATCTTTGATAAAACGCCTATAAAATCCTGCATGTCCCAAGAAACTTCTAATGTCCTTGACTAAAGTTGGTGGAGGCAGATTCGCTATCACTTCGATTTTAGCCTTATCCACTTTTATTCCACGATTGGAGACTAAGCGGCCTAGGACTATTCCTTCTTGTACCATGAAATGATACTTCTTCCAATTCAGCACTAGATCAACCTCTTCGCACCTACTTAAAACCTTGGCAAGATTAGCTAAGCAAAAGTCAAATGTTAGTCCATAAATGGAGAAATCGTCCATAAAGGCTTCCATAATTTTCTCAATAAAATTCGAAAAGATTACTGTCATGCAACGCTAAAATGTAGCTGGTGAATTACATAACCTAAATGGCATTCTTCGATATACGAAGGTACCATAGGGGCATGTGAAAGTAGTTAGCAAGTCTTTCCAAAATTTGGTCAATAAATGGCAAAAGTAAGTGGTCTTTACGAGTGGCATTGTTTTTTTGCAATCGATACACATTAGCAATCCCATAACTATCCTAGTTGGTATTAATTTGTTACCTTCATTTTTCATGACTACTAGACCTCTCTTCTTGGGCACACAATGTACAGGGTTTACCTAATTACTATCAGAATTGGGGTATATAATACCCGCAGCTAATAGCTTTAAGACCTCTTGCTTGACCACATCCTTCATGTTTGGATTTAGCTTTCTTTAATGTTCAATTACAGGTCTTGCGTCATCCTCTAAGTGAATCCTATATGTGCAGAAAGATGGGCTGATTACCTCCAGGTCTGAAATTTTGTACCCAATTGCTTGCTTGTGTTCTCTAAGCACTCTTAAAAGTTTATCAACCTATACAGGGCTTAAAAGAGCATTAACAATGAATGGATAGGTCGAATTAGGGCCCATAAATTCATACTTAAGGTTAGGAGGTAACAGTTTCATCTCCATATTTGGAGGTTCTTTTTTGTTCGAATCAGGTGGTAGTTTCTATTCAGGTTTCACAGGTTGTGTAGATTTTTTCACAGGTTGTGCATCGAGCATTTGTGCAAATTCAAAAACTTTTGATTCTTTCTATGTAAATTATGTATTATCCCCTATGGTTGTTACAGCTTTCACTAAGCAGTGTTCCAACGAATCCTTTGGATGGGATTTTCTAAATTCAGCACCAACTAGCTTGTCAATAAGGTCTACCCTTAAACAAGAATCCTTGTCATCCATAGCATTCATTGCCTTTCCCAAATTAAACTCGATTTCTTCCTCTCCTACCTTCAGATTCATTTTTTCGTTCTTAACATCTATGATTGCTCCAACTGTGGCTAAAAAGGGTCTCCCAAGTATAATAGGTATGTTAGTATCCTCCTCCATTTCTAGTACAACAAAGTCTACCGGGATAAAAAGATTTCCAACCTTGAAGGGCACATTTTCCAATATCCCAATGGTAAATTTTATGGACCTATCGGCTAGTTGCAATGATATTATGATTGGTTTAAGCTCTCTGATGTCTAATCTCTGACTGATAGATAATGGCAATAAGGTCACACTTGCCCCCAAATCACATAATGCTCTCCCAATTGTTGTGGTTCCTATTTGGCAAGGTATCGAGAAACTTCCTGGATCTTGAAGCTTGGGAGGGAGTTTGTTTTGAAGAATAGCACTTGATTCCTTTGTAAGAGCCACAGTCACTTATTCCTTTAGTCTTCTTTTGTTGGATAAGATTTCATTCAAGAACTTGGCATAAGTAGGCATTTGCGTAAGGGCTTCCGTGAAGGGGATGTTAATATATAGCTTCTTCAGAATGTCAACAAAATTTTCAAACTGCTGGTCTAACTTAGCTCTATGAAATCCCTGAGGGAATGGAATTGGTGGCTTATATGGTGGTGATGGTATGTATTTTTCTGGCTCAGGTGATTGTTACATAGGCTGTGCATTGGTTTGCACAGGTTGTGCATCCTAGTTTATTCCTTCGAATTCCTTTTCAACTCTGTTCTTTTGCACCATAGGTTCCAAAACCTTTCCACTCCTTAGCACCACTACCTTGGTTTCCTTAGGAGCCTCTGGTTGTGCTGGTAGCTTACCCTTATCAAACTTTAGTGATGCGGCTTGCTATTCAATCTACGTCTCAAGCATCTTATTATAGACCGTCAATTGGTCCATTCGGGTAGTAAGTTGCTGAATCAAGTCTCCTTGCTTCTGTACAAAGGTTCCATCATTGATTCAAGGTTGGACTTAGGTTCAGGTGGCTGGGGTTGAGCTTGTTGTCTCAAGTTTGGGAAATGTGAAGGGCCACGGTTTTGTTATTACTGGGTCTGTTGGTAATGCGGTTAATGTAGTGAGTAATAGTTTTGGTTAGGAAAATTTTAGGGTGACTTGGGCTGTTGAGACTAGGAGAAATTTGGATGCTTCCACCATTCAAGGTTATAAGTGTTTGAGAAAGCTCCACCTTGATTCTTCTGCCCATAATTTCCTATAAAATTCATATGTTTAACCCCAATTTCTTACCCATTGTTCTGAAATTATGTACCCATATTTGACCTAAAATCTTGATCATATAAGGCATTCACATTACAGCACCTAATGTAAACTTATCCACTTTCCTTGAAAGAGCTTCAAATTTCGAATTCAACAAGGTAAAGGCATCTAATTCGAAGACTCCTTGAGGTCTCTTCCCCTCTTGCTTAACCTCTTTCCGATCATTATTCCACTGATAGTTGTTGTAGGCAATTTTTTCCAATAACATGAAAGCCTCATCTTCACTCTTGTCCATTAAATCACCTCCAGCCAGAGCATATATCGTACTTTACATAACCGTAGAAACTTCATTATAGAATATCTACACAATCATCCACTTCGGGACACCGTGATGTGGACATTTGCGTTGAAGCTCTTTGTACCTCTCCCACGCTTCATACAAAGACTCATCTTCTTTGGGATGAAATGAGGTAAGCTCACTTCTGAGCTTTACAGTCTTTCCGGGTGGAAAATATTGAGCCATAAAAACTTTTGACAACTCTTGTCAATTGTTGATCGAACCACGTGGTAGTGAATGGAGCCAATCTTTAACCCGATCTCTCACAAAAAAAGGGAACAACTGGAGCCTTATAGCATCCTCAGGTACCCCATTTTGCTTCATCATTTCACAAGTAGTATAGTATAATATCGTCCCATAGAGAGTAATTGTGTAAGTACTGAGCTTGGATGACTCAATTAATTGGACTAAGCAGCTGTGTAAGAATGAGGATTCAAATTAAGGAATTTAGCAATCAAGAATAATAAAACCAATGCTAAACAAAGATGCGAATATCTCTTGGGATTAATCCAAATGGAATGTGGTAAGCTTCAAGGAAGGTTCCACTTTTAGCATTTTCTATAGACTTTACCTTGATCAATTTATGAGGCGAATTCTGGTTGATAGAAGGTTGAGCTTAGGGTTTCTTAGATCCTTTTTCAAGGTATCAAAGGAGTATTATGCAATAATCCTAATCTACTATCGTAGCCTAGCAATCAAGCATAACCCATTAAGTTCTTTGCTAACATGGGTTTCCTCTCATAAATTCAGTCTATATCTAAATCTGAAATTTATAAGTTTCCTGTTTTGGAGTTCCGTTATCAATTTTCACCTATTGGTTCTTCAATTAACAACTAATGTCAAGTAATGGTTGGCCAATCACAATACCAGCAAAATTAATCTCAAAACTAAGAAACTCATACTTATAAATCAAACCAAGATTCAATCCACAAAAACTCGTTAAAGCTTCAGCCCCAACCTTCAAGCTTCGGGAAAGCTACTCACTTATGGTGGAATGAAGACCGCAGCAATTAAAATCAACAAACAACATAAGAGAAACCAGATAATAAAACAGAGAATGAATAGGCTTTTGGGATCCTTGTCTCCCCTTGGTGCGTGCGTACGCCTCTCGTTGGTGCTTGCGTGCGTTTCCTCTCTTTGTTTTTGTGTTGCGCATCATTGCTCCTTCGCTTTGTGTCCCTCTCTGCATTGCCATGTGCGTCATTCCTCCTGCGTTGGTTGCATCTCGCATGTGTCGTTCCTCCCCTGTACGTGCGTTGTTTTGGTGGTTCCCCCTGGTGCATCCATGTGGTTCGTCCCAGCTGTGCCCCGTTTGTTTCTGCGTCTGTGTTGAGTCTTGGTTCTGCGTGGTTTGCCCCCTCCTGCGTGCATCGGCCTTCTCTTCTCTAACCCTTTTAGAGCTTCTGGGTCCCCCTCACTGTTTTCGTGATGTGACCCTTTTTCTCTATCCTCTTGTGAAATTAAAAACTCCCTATAAAACCTAGCACCTAATGCTTTTTTTCCTTTTCTGCTTGCCTTTTTTTTTTTCCTTTTTGTGTTGTCATGTAATGCTTCTGCTTAGGATTGTTTTAGCCCTCCTTTACTGCGTTGTTTTACCTTGGACTCTCTTTCCTTCATTCAATTGTTGTTGTGATCCTTTTCAATTAAAGTCAAGTGTATTTCCTACAAATTAAACAGGAACCACTATAAATACTGATTCAGATAAACTAAACAAATTAGCAGGTAAAATATGTATAAAACCTAATGACTGTATGCAGAAACTAAGGGAAAATGTCACTCATTCCAATGAGAAAATGCATTCAACAAAGACATATAACACTCCCCTAGACTTTGGATATCTTTCTACCGTTTGCATTCAATCCATGCCACATGAAATCTCTTATACTTCTATCAATTTCTTCAAAAAAACCTTTAGGGATTGCTAAATGTGACAACCAATAGATATGTAGATTGCGAAAATAGAAATGGCTAGTTGCAACCTAACACCATAAGATAGAAATATGTTGCTCCAGTTTGTAATTCTTTTCCGAACTTTATCAATGAATGATTTACATTCAGCTTCTTTCAGCTTCCTTGTGGGGATAGGAACTCCCAAATAGTTGAGTGGTAATTGGTGAATGGTAAGTCCTACTCCTATAATCATACTTAATGCATCTCCACTTTGCTTAGAAAGATAAGCAGAATTCTTTTGTGGGTTGAATTTTAGTTTTGATACTCCTTGAAATCTCTACATTGAGGTTAAGATTGCTCCAATTGAAATAATATCATTAGCACATAGCCTAAGCAGATCATCTACAAAAGAAAGCTGAGAAATATTAAGCTCTCTACATCTATAATGAAACCTGAAGCATGTGCTGTCTGAATTACATATCTGTGTCCTTCTTTGAAGAACTTCTATAGCGATAGCAAATAGGTAGGGAGATAGTGGATCTCCCTGCCTTAATCCCCTTGCTACCTTACTCCACTAGGTCCGTTAAACCATATGAACTAGTATTTGTTTTATAGGGTTTGTCTTTATAAAAATTAATATGAACAAAAAATTGAGGTAGCTACCTTGAGCATTAATCATGACTGATGAAGAAATGGAATGTATTAAGGACCCAAAAGTAGGTCTGCCGACTTTCTCTCTTCATGTATTATCATTATCAGACTTTTCAAGAGTAGTTCTCTCCTTTGAAAAGTCTCTTCCTTGCTTTCCTTTCTCAAATCCTTAGACATTAATCAGACGGAATTAATGAGATCCTTCCAAACATAATGCAAAACCCATATGGCAAAGCTCATAACCTTACATTTATACTACAAAAGTCAAATACAATGCTACACCGTATGATAATATTGCATGACGTATCGTACTACTGGTACTTCACATAGATAGATATAATATGGATTTACACAAAAAAAATCTAAAAAAAATGGCGCCCTTCAGTTAACGAATGAATTATATATGAAGGAAGAGTTTCACTTGCTATTCTCCTTGCCTGAAATTGCTTTCTGAGGAAAGCATAAAAGGACAACCAAGCACTGAGGCGTCGGTGACCGAATTTCAACCCACATGTTGTCAAATATTGTAGGATAACGCATAGGCGGGGGCCAATGACCAAAAGAATGTTTCATCAAAGAGGGTCAAGTTCCATGTCAACCCCACCAGAGTAGGGATGACTAATTTGGCGGACGAGACATAAGCCCACTAGTCAAATTGTTTAATTTAACTTGGAAATGTATTATATTATCATCATTGCTGGAACCAAAGTCCTTTATGGTTGAATTTGAGTGGTACAATTTTCAATACCATGTATTCAAACAAGTCAATGAAAAGAAAGATTGGTCTTGATTTGGTTCTGTATCAGAAAATATATATTTTCTAAAAGCATGGGTCTAAACTTGAGCTTGATGATGAACTGTCAGAGGAAGGTTGGTGAGGATAACAAGTATACAGACAAGTTAAGGAAGGGAATGTTTTCACAATCAATTGTTAATTAGAACGAGAGCTATCACATCCTGAGAGGTGCTTAAATTAATCGTTTGGTTTTGTTGTTATCAATAGACAACTTTTTAAGCCACTAGCAGATCTTACTAGAATAAGAAACTATAGATCAATTATCTATTTTAATGTTCTTATTGAATTTTTTTAATTCTTAATTTGAGTTTTACATCCATGCCCTTCATTGTCTTTCATGAGTAGTCAACTTTTAAAAGTTCGGGAAATTGTCTTTTGGCTATTATACAGATTTAGGGTAACGCATGATCACGAAGTGGAACCTTAGCTGGTATATTAGGGTTGTTAGAGCGGCAATATAGTAGTAATATTTTTTCGGTTAGACTTATTTAACATTCAAAAAAAAAAGGAAAGAGAAAAAAGAAAGAAGAAGATGGCAATAATGATAACAGAAAGCATGCAAAGAGAAGATTAGAGAATTCATGTATAAACAGAAGAATGTATAGTACATAATTTTCTTATCCCTGTCTCCTTCTGTCTTGCCATAAATTGCCAGTTGTTAAGGTTTTACATAGATCTTTCCTTAATTACGTATTTTATGGTTTCTCAACATTAAAGAAAAAGTATATATGTTTCACTTTAGCCTCTTATAAGGATTGCAAGCACCAAATCTCGCTTCATTGACTGCTTGCAACCAGTATTTTTCTGCTAGCTCTAAACTAATGATGAAAATTATGTTTTTCGTCATCGAATATGAAATAATCCCCGTTAGCAAAGTCAGACTGAAAGGTTGTCCTAATTTAAACATTTGTTACATTATTAAATTTATTATTTAAAATGTAAAATTTTCAAAAGTAAATCAAGTCGAATTTCATAAATTTTGAGATTGACCCATTCTTATATAGGATAGATTTTAATGATGACATAGTTCAACTTGTATTTTAGGGTTCTGTTTATCTTGGCCTTAAGTTTTATATGTAATACGAGATCATAATATTTTGTCTCATGGATGATCCTTAGTTTTCTTTACCACATTAGTTTCTAAGTTCTTAATTAAAACACCTGTCACTTTTTGTTCGATTAACATGCCCATCGTTTTCAGTCATTATCATACCTCGCAAAATTTCTTCACCTCTGCAGAGTAAGGGAGGAGAAAAGAAATATCTACATACGGACTACAGTCATACATAACATGATTGTGTTTTTATGAACAACAACATGAATCGACTTAAATCTGAAACCCCAATTGGTTAAAATCCCTAGTCATAGGCTCTCAATTAGGACCATCCAATTTGCACTCTCAGATTTTCCCTTCCCTTAGTCAATCCCTCAAATTATGCCGGTTGAGTACCACTCTTGCATTTACACATCACACATGGTTTAGAATTTGTTGACTTATAGCATAGCAAAACCTACAAAGCTCACGCATTGGATGACTTCTACAAGAATATATCAAACAGAAACAACATCAATTATCAAAGTCAATTTTTTTTTTATTGTATTGTACGTACCTCTCAATTAAAGTAAGTACATTCATTTAGAGATATTTGTAGACGAAAGTAAACCAACCCATTATGACTTACACGTGTATGATTTAATGTTAAAGGTTTGTAGTTGACTTGAAGAGGGCAAAAATTAACAGAAGGAAAAATATTGACGAGTCTAACGAGAGGAGCGCGTGGTAGGATTTGATAGAAACACATACAAAGGAAGCACTTTCGTGTTTATACATATAATATATCAAGCTTTCTTTTCTCTGTAGCAGCGTGTGACACACACCGTCAAATTGTACCCCACATGCTCTGCTTGTACTTCATTGAACTTGCGGGAATGGTTAATATACTTATTCATCCCGATCGAGTCGGTGCTTTGTCCCCTGTCTATCACTTCTCTCTCTTACACATATGCACACACATGGAGGTCACTACCTCGTGTCCAGATCTGAGTAAGGTTGTCGAGCTTGTCAGCTTTCACACTAACTAGGCTGAGAGCATTATGACATCATTTTGATGAAACAATGATTGTGACATAAAATTCGGAATTTGGGAATTGGGGTCCGAACACTAATCTCCCAATTTGGTTGTCTTAATTAGTCGGTTTTTTCTGCTTTAATTTCTCATCTTATAGCTTATAAATATATATATATATATATCTTAGTAGGCTTTTTCTGCTCTAATTTCTCATTTTATAGCTTAGATATATATATCTTGATGATTATATAACGTTAGTGGAATGTGAATATATTTATTTTGACTATTTACAATTGTTTTCGGGTATTACATTATTGATAATAGTTCAAATTCTGATACGTAAGAAAAAATTGATTTTCTCTACATTATAAAGAATCTTGAAATCAATAATTTTCACATACCTAAATTCGATGAAGAAGAGATGATGCCTTATCTGCATAGAAAATAAATTTAGTTTCTCTCCCCTTCCCCCTTTCTTTTATCTATACGCTTTATCATATGGATGTTTTAAGCTGTTCTTAAAAACGTATATAATAGGGTATTGAGAGGACCAATTTTACGTGTGTTTTTCTTTTGATTTGACACGTCAATCAAGTATCAATATATCATTAATTAACATATGAGATTTTTCTACATCAATAATTTCACTAATAATATCATATTAAGTAATTATATCTGAATAGGAAGTTGCTAGCCTCAATCCTTAAGTTTTAGGCCATTTGGAAAATTTTCTTATGGCAACTTCCAAGAGTCTCCCACTTGGTCTAAAATTGGATGAAACTAATGCATAAGTATGGTGCATTTACAATTAAGCATCAAAACTCATCCTAAAAAATATTATAATTATCTAAATATGATAAAACACTAAATGTGGATATGGCAGTTGTATATTTATTACATAGCATACTCTGTTCCATATACCACAAACACCAGTGTTTTACCGTACTAGACCTATAAATGACACATAAATTTCATCATGGTCCATAATAACATTTCTAGTAAATTCAAATTATGACATGTCATAATACAATTATGTGCACATTATAACTAGAAACAATAAATGGTGTGTATCCGAAATATATCAATGAGCTCAAAATGTCAACTTCATTAGATACATCACTCAAAAGGAAAACCAAGTCCCATTATTTGTACATGTTCTTTAAATGTCTTTGGTTATAAACATTTAGTCAACGGATCTGCCATCATGAGATCTGTTCTAATATGTTCAATAGACACTATTTGTTTCTAAACCTCCTCTTTAACGACAAAATACTTTAGCCCCATATGTTTGGCATCTCTTGAGTATTTGTCATTTTTGGAAAAGAACTCTACTATAGAATTATTACAATAAATTTTCAGCGACTTAGTAATGGTGTCGACAACCCCAAGTCTTGAAATAAAGTTCTGCAGCCATAATGCATGTATTGTGGCTTCAAAACATGCCATAAATTCTACTTCTATAGTGGATGAGGCAATGACATATTGTTTAGCACTTTTCCATAATATTGCTCCTTCGGCAAGAAAGAACAAATAACCATAAGTTGACTTTTTGTTGTCAATGCATCCAACAAAATCTGAATCTGAGTGTCCAATCGCTTCCAAATGATTAGATCTTTAATACATGAGCATGTAATTCTTTGTTCCTTGAAGATATCTTAAAACTTTCTTTGTAGCTTTCCAATGTTCAATTCCAAGGTTACTTTGATACCTGCCTAGCATTCCAACTCCAAAACTAATATCTGATCTTGTATAAGTTTGCGCAAACATTAGACTTCCTGCAACAGAAGCATAAGGAATTGATTCCATTTGCTTTTGCTCTATATCATTTTGCGAACATTACATAAGATTACATTTATCTCCTTTTTGAACCGGAACAGTTTTAGAAGAACATTTTTGCATATTAAACCTCTCAAGAATTCTTTCAATATAGGCTTTTTGAGACAATCACAACAGTCCTTATGATCTAAAACGAAATATTTCAATTCCGATCACATAGGAAACCTCTCCCATATCTTTTATTTCAAAATTCTTTGAGAGATAATCTTTTGTCTCACGCATCATACCTAAATCATTAGTCGCAAGTAAGACATCATCAACATATAGGAATAAAAATAAAATTGTGTTCCCACTGATCTTTTGGTATATACAACGATCAACAATATTTTCTTTGAAACCGAAAGAGGTGATGGTATCATTAAACTTAATATATCATTGCCTAGAAGCCTATTTGAGTCCATATACTGATTTCTTAAGTTTATACAACATATGACCTTTTCCTTCAATTGAAAAACTTTTGGTTAATCCATATAAACTTCCTCTTTAAGATGTCCATTCAAAAAGGCTATTTTCACATCCATTTGGTGTAACTCTAAATTAAAATGAGCTACTAGTGCCATAATAATATGCAATGAGTCTTTCTTTGAGACAGGTGAAAATGTCTCTTTATAATCAATATCATCCTTTTGAGTATATCCTTTAGCAACAAGTCTAGTATTATATCGTTCAATATTGTCATTCGAGTCAGGTTTGGTCTTAAAAACCCATTTACACCTAACTCGTTTGGAACCTTATGGCAATTCAACGATATCCCAGACTTTGTTATCATTCATAGATTTTAACTATTCCTTCATGACATCAATCCACTTTTCTAACTTAGCACATTCTATGGCTTGTGAAAATGAATCCAGATCTTTATTAATGCCAATATCAAGATATGATTCTTACAAATAAACTTCATAGTCAATTGAAATAGCTGATTTCCTTGTTCTTTGAGATTTTCTCAAAGGTATTTCTTGTGACTCATTTGCTTCAGATCTATATGAGTTAGTTTCTTTAAGGCATATTTCATCATTCAAATATTGTTCATTGTTGTCAATACGTTCTTCAACAATTGGAACAACAATGGACGAAGTAACACTTACAGATAAAGGAACATTTATTTTTACTTCCTTTATATCCACAGTTCGTTGTTCCTCACTCCCATTAACTTCACCATTTTTAATAAATTTTGCAATACTAGTTTCCATTATTCTTGGACTATGGTTTGGACAATAAAATATATACCCTTTATATTTCTAGATACCCAATAAAGTAACCACCAATAGTTTGAGAATCTAACTGTCTTTCATATGGATTATAAATATTTCTTCTGTTGGGCAACCCCAAACATGTAGGTGCCTTAAATTAGCTTTCCTATTTGTCCATAACTCAAAAGGAGTTTTGGGAACTGCCTTACTAGGAAACCTATTCAACAGGTACATGGTTGTTTATAGCGTATACATCCACAGGAATTTAGGTAATGATGAGTTACTCATCATGCGCCTAACCATATCTATCAACATTTTCTTACGCCTTTCTACCATACCAATTTGTTGATGTGTGAATGGCATAGTGTATTGTGCACATATGTCATGTCTTTCAAGAATTTTAGCAAATGGACCTAAACATTGTCCTATTTCATCATCTTTTCCATACTATTCACAACCTCTATCAGATCTTATGATGTTCACTTTCTTGTCTAATTGCATTTCAATCTCATTAATGCATACTTCTAAAGCATTCATTGCTTGAGAATTTTCTTTAAGCAAATAGACATATCCATAATATGAAAAATCATCAATCACTATAAGAAAATCATAAACTATCGACAGAAAATTATCGACGGAACAAATACTGTAGCTAATTAGAGACGAAAAATCAATATCTGTTGGTAACACTATCGTGAAAATGCCATTTTGTGACAAACAAAATTTCTGTAGGTAATGGTGGAGGGAAAATATCCAGGAAAATTTTTTGATGGAATATAACGATGAAAAAGTCATACTTGTCGGTAAATTAGGCAGGAACGCTTGCCGCAATAAACTAGTGTTAGGGATTTACCAATGAATCTATGTTTCGTCGGTGAATTTCTTATGATATAACCGCTCCGTTGATAAATTTACGCAGAAATGCTTAGTTCAATAATCAAGCATTGGGGTTTACCGACGGTAATATATTCCGTCGGTGATGTTCCAACAGTCAGGGCACTCTGTCGTTAGCTTCAGCTTAATCATTTTAAATAAATCGAAAATGACGTTGTTTGGTTTAATACCAAATGAAGTCATTTTCATTTGGGGTTAAACCCATCCCGAACCTTCCCTGCTCATTTTCTCCTATGTGTTTTCTTTGTCACTCATCGTTGTCGCTTATCCTTTTCTCCTCAGCGTCACTCACCCATCGCGTGTAATCGTCATTGTCTTCCTTTAATCATCAGTTGAGGTAGCATTTTCTTCTTTGATTGTTTTTTACGACGTCATTGAGTTTTGTTTGTTACTGCGTTTTGTGTACTGCTTTAATTTCCATTTTCTTCTTTTCTTTGTTTTGGTTATCTTCTATGGTTGTCAGCTCACTCTAGCTCCGTCATCTTCTTCCTTCACGTGCTTTAGTGACTTCTTCTTCATGTCAGTTGAGGTAAGTGGGTTTTGTTATTTACTAGGTTTTTGTGTACTGGTTTAATTTGGGCATTTGTTTGTGGTTTGAACCTCCTATTTAAACTTGCTGCATTTTTAATGTAAATGGCCTACAATAACCGAAACTTATTTGTGGTATGAACTTCGGTTTGTGGATTTAAATTTAAGTATTGTTAATCTAAATTTAGGTATTGTTAATCTAAATTTTATGTGTTGTTAATCTAAATTATTAGCTTTAAATTTTAAGTATTGTTAATTTCTATCATTAATACATTTTCTTTTTGGTTGTGTTTGGTTGTTACATTTTTTAAGTTGGGTTTATTAATGAATTGATATAGGATGGGTTTGAATTATAGTTTCAAATATCTGAATTTTGTCAATGGGTTATTTCATTGATACTCTCTTAATTGATTAGGTTCTCTTTACTTTTCATGTTCTCACCCCATTTTTGGTTGGATTTTTTTCCTATTTTTCTTTATATATATTTGTCTTGTGATGGGATTGATAAATGAATGATTTTAGGAGTTTTGAAGAACTTTAATATAGGATGTTGGTTAAGTTATCTTGCAAATGACATTATGGATTGAGAACTATGGTTTTGTTTATGTATCAATATAGGAGGGGTTTGAATGTTAAACAAATATACTATGATATTACTACATTTCAAAGGTTCATATGATCAATTAGTAACTTCATTTATGAAGCATTTTAACATTTTTATAGTTGCTAAATTGCCATTTTACATATACTTAATATTAGGTGTTGCATCACTCATTTATGCTAATATGAGAATATTTAGCATGATTATGAGTTAATTTGTTAAATTTTTAGCTTTTTAAATCATGATGAGATGATCTAAGTCTATAAACTACTATAAGAAAACACTTAACTAAAGTTACAATATGAAGATTATTTATTTCAAAGCTTTTGATTCTATCAATTGGAACTTCATTCTAGCCTTTAGGATTTCCTATCTAGCTTACTTTAGGATTTTGTATCTAGCTTACGTTAGGATTTCCTATCTAAATTTTTTTTTATAAAATGTGAGAAATTGAAGATGTACAACATATCATTTAAGGATGATCTTTTGTTTTCATGTATAGTTAACCATAAAATGCCTTTTTGTGTGCTAGGTTTAATGGCATAGTCATTGATGAGTTTTTATGTTCTTCTTTAATAATCTAACTATTTATGTTTGGGTTATGATTGAATCATTGATGAGTAGGTGTATGATTACATAAGCATTTATTGTATGTGGAATGAGTTTGACATTTTATGAATGAATTGAGGCATAGTAAAACCCTAGGATAGTATATAGGCTGGAAACCCGTGATGCAACTCCCGTGAGGCTTATCGGTGAAACAATGCCATGTATCATGGTTTTGAAATCAATTGTAGGTGATTAATTCGATCAATTAATACTTCAACTTTAATGTGATTAATGCAAACTTAATATTAATATAAGAAATTAATACGTTTTATAGACAATACAATTATTTCCATTATAAACCCCTAGGACTGTATATAGGCTAAAAACCCGTGATGTAGCTCCCGTGGGGCTTATCGGTGAAAATTTTCACGAGCCTAGGAGTCACAACAAGACCTTGTTTTCTTGATTCACAGGTGTAAACAATGCCATGTACTATAGTTTTGAAATCAATTATAGGTGATTAATTCAATTGGTTAATACTTAGGGATGTTATGTAAAGTTTAGATGTTCTATAAACTTTGAGGAACAAGAAGGATACTAACTATGGAATCATTGTTTCAAATTAACATTTTTGCAGAAATGAGTAATGTTGATATATCTTGGATGTATAGATGATTAACAGCTGATGGTTTCATTAATCCTGAGTTTGTTGAGGGAGTTGAAACTTTTATTCATTATATATGTTCTCAACTTGCATATATGGATGGCCTAAAGACCAGATGTCCATGTAAAAAGCACAAAAAAATTCATTTCCTTCCTATTGATGAAGTGAATGGGCATTTGCTGAAAAAAGGGTTTATTCCAAATTATTTTGAGTAGACACGATATAGAGAACCATTGATTTGTAGCACCTCAAAAGGTAATGAAGTACAATCATTAGTGGACTTAAATGAGTTTGAAGGGGGGATTACATTTAGAGCAAATAATGTGGATGTCAATGAAAATCCTTACATGCAAATGGTTTATAATGCAGTCAGTTATACCTTTTAGGAAAATATAGAAAATCTTGAAGAAGAACTAAATGCACATGTAAAACAGTTTTTTGACTTACTATACTCAGGTGACCAAGAATTATGGCCAAATTATGAGACAATGACTCAATTGTCTTCAATTGCTTGAATATTGAACATAAAGTTTAAAGGGCATATTTCTGATCGTAGTTTTGATAAAATTCTTGGATGGTATAATGAATCATTACTTCCTGATCATACAATGGTTGATAGTTTTTAAATATGAAGAAACTTATTAGGAGTCTTGGTTTGCTTATTGAAAAGATTGATTATTGCAAATTGGGATGTATGTTGTATTAGGGAGATGATGTGGAATTAATCGAGAGCAAATTTTGTGGTCAATCTAGGTTCAAGCCTAGAAAGCGTTCTATGAAACAGAAATTAGTACCATAGAAGCGAATGTATTATTTCCCGCTAACTCCGAGACTTCAAAGACTATATACTTCTGATGTTACTGCATCTCATATGAGATGGCATAATGAACACGGAGAGGAAGATTGAATAATTAGTCGTCCATCAGATGCACTGACATGGAAACATTGCAATGACACCCATTATGAGTTTGCAGCTGAAAGTTGAAATTTTAAGTTGGGATTGCCGATGGATGGATTCCAACATTTTGGTTAATCTGGCTAGTAATATTCATCATGGCTAAATATAATTACTCCTTATAATTTGCCTCCATGGATGTGTATGAAAGAGGTATATATGTTCTTGACAGTGATTATGCCAAGGCTTACAAATCCAAAGCATAAAATTTATGTATTCTTACAACCATTGATATCTGAATTGCAACATCTTTGGGAATATGGTGTTGAGACATATGATATATCTCTGAAACAAAATTTTGTGTTGAGAATGGCTTTGATGTGGACCATTAGTGATTTTTCGGCATATTCCATGTTGTTTGGATGGAGCACAACAGAGAAATTGGCTTGTCCTTATTGTGATAATGATTCTGATGTGTTTTATCTTTCAAACGGGGCCAAAACATGTTAGTTTAACAACCACAGGAAATTTCTTCCTCCAGGTCATCCATTTAGACACAATAAACAAAAGTTCATTAAGAATAGGATGGTAAAAACACCTCCTCCCCTCACAAAGCTAGTGAAGAGATATTGTAGGAGATTGAGGAATTAGACTTCCTGAAAGCTACATAATTTGAATCTAGTGAAGTTAATACAAGCATTAGTAAAAACTTTGGTCAGAGAAAATGAAGCATTTTTTGGGATTTTCCATATTGGAAAACTAATTTGATACATCATAATCTAGATGTGATGCATATTGAAAAAAAAATGTTTTTGACACTTTGTTCAATACCATAATGAACATTGATGTGAGGACAAAAGACAATACAAAATCACGAGCTGATTTGAAACTTTTTTTATAGAAGGAATAAGTTACATAAAGATCTTGACATCGGTAAATATATGGATGCATGTTACATTTTGCACAAAAAACAAAAGTAAATATTGTGTAAATGGTTGAAAAGTATAAAGTTTCCCGATGGTTATGTTTCAAACTTTGCAAGGTGTGTGGATATGAGGAAATACAAATTATTTGGGATGAAAAGTCATGATTGTCATGTGTTTATGCAAAGGCTAATTCTAATTGCATTTTGGGAGTTACTACAGAATAAGGTTTGGGAAGTAATAACATAATTAAGTTTTTTTTTCAAAAGTTTAACATTATCTAAAATCAAGTTAGCTGAAATGGAAAAACTAGAAAGGGAAATTCTAGTAATTTTGTGAAAGTTAGAAGGGATTTTTCCTTCAAGCTTCTTTGACTGATGGAGCATCTACCTGTGTGTTTAGCACATAAGGCAAAACTAGATGGTCCAGTTTAATATCAATGGATATATCCGTTTGGGTGGTAATTTAACAAAAATGATTGTAATTAAAGTAATAACATGTTTTAACAACTAAATTGTAGTAACCCTATTTGCTAATATAGGTATTTGCATTATTTAAAGAAAAATGTCAAAAACAAGGCTATAGGTGAAGGTTCGATATGTAATGCTTATTTAGTGGAGGAAGTTAGTACATTTTGTTCACATTATTTTGAGCCGCATGTTCACACAAAAGAAAGAAAAATTCCTCGTAATGACGATGGGGGAGGAACGAGTGATGTTGATGATAACTTATCCATTTTCACATATCCTGGACAAACATATGGACGTTCAACAAGAAGAATGTTAACAGAGGAAGAAATTAAGGCTACCCATAGTTACATTTTGTTGAACTGTCAAGAGGTCAACCTTTCGTGTAGTAAGTTGAAATTTATTATTTGGGTTTTGAAATTTAGTGTTATTCATAACTGAAATACATAATAATGTTTTTAGATTGTACGAGGACTTGTTACGTGAGCTAATGCCCGACAAAACACAAGATGGTATCAATAAAAAAGTTGGAAGACACTTTCCTCGATGGTTTGAGAAATATGTAAGTTTTCATTTACAAATATTGAAATGATTGAATTATAAGATTTAATTGTTCAAATGACAGTATATTGTTTAATATGATTGTGTAGGTCTTAAAAAATCCAATAGAGAATAAGTCTATATGTGATCTTGCGAAGGAACTTTTACGAACTGTTAAATCATATTTGGTGTATTTCATTAATGGATACAAATATCATACAAAATATCAGTCATAGCATGAAAACAATAAATAGTGGAGTTTGCATACAGGGAGAATTGATGGATTACTATGTTAAAATTATTGGGATACTTGAAATTGAGTACCCTGCATTGCTAATAAAGAGAAATGTGATATTTAAGTGTGTCTGGTTTGATCCAACTCCAAATGTTAGTACAAAAGTGTATAACCGATATAATTTAGTTGAAATCAATAAGTGAAGATTTAGACAATTTGAACTTTTCATGTTGGCAATGCAAGTGATTTAGGTGTATTATGTCCCTTTTCCCAGCTTACGACGAGATAAGTCGATTGGTTAGCCGTTTGCAAAGTTAAACCTAGAAGTATTTTTGAATCACATGGAAAAGGAGAACAGAGAATTGAAAGTGAAGCGTTTCAAGAAGATGTTTATGAAATAAATGCATCTGTCACATATGACAATAATGAACTTGAACAATCCATCTAATGAATATGATGAAATTTCATTTAGAGAGGATGACGAGGGCCAGAGATCTGAAGACGAGCCTGAGTTTGATTCTAATTCTTCAAAAAAAGAAGATGATTTTGATTTATAATTAAGTGATGATATCGACTAATATGTGTTTTAAGTGATGATATGTTGGACCCCATTTGTTTCCAAAGTCCAACGCTTGCTCTGATACCAAACAATGTTGGACCCCGTTTCTAGAGCCCAACATTCAGAGTTATAAAACGTGAGCAAACTTATTCTTCTATTTCAGAACAGATTTTGGGAAACTTCCAATTGGAATTTCATCCA
>JAOTAX010000198.1:44093804-44121401 GCA_025629825.1 Erythroxylum guanchezii
TTTCTTTACTCATAACTAATCACTAACAATTTCTCATTTAATAGTTCTAACTTCCAAGAAAAGTTCGGGGTCCAACATGATAACGATTAATATGTGTTTGTAATTGAATATTATATTCAACAAATCAATTATTTCCTTTTCAATATATTGTGCAAAATATTGAATTCAAATTGTTATATTTCTAGAAAATTCAATCAAATATGAATTTCAAGTTGAAATATGCCACCAGAGAGAAAACAGAATATAATGCGACCAAGGTTCAGACAACGATTCGAAGCTGCTTACTGTCCAGTTGAAGCATCACATTCTGCAGCTGGAATTGAATCACCTCCTCCCCCTTCATCTACTACACTTGCAAATGAGGCGTCAACTTCCGTACCTGCTGCTACACCATCTACCACTCCTACAGCATCCACTACCCCTATAACAATAGAGATATCATGGGCAAAAGATGTGGATGAAGGAGGTGGCCACTAGCTTGAAGCTGAGGGGCCTACTGGAAGAACTTGCATCATTGTTATCAATTATCTGTAAGTGAAAATACATGAAACACTATATGTTTATAATTAAGTTATAGGTTTAAATTTTAAAAATAGCATAAAATTATTTGTTTTTATATTAGGTTGATTCCGTCTAGACTGTACTCAAGAAACATGACATCCAAATTCAAGGAGAAGATTGATCTTGAGGGTTACGTAAGGAAGAATATCTCTCAAGCCATAAATGAATTTTACTATAAGAAGTTTGAGGTACAAAAAAAATATATTCTTTTTTAATTGATTTTTATACATTAATTAGATAAATATTATTACATTATAAGTACTTATCGAATGTTTTTCCTTTTGTTTCAGAAAGAACTTTTTTGGGATTTTGAATTTGATGCAGTCATTTATAAAGTATGGGAGAGACGAGCACGTACACGTTATCGGGACTTTATTGGTGCAATACACAAGACTGGTGTACAACTGCCTTATATTTCTGAACAAATATGGAGTTGTTGGCAATAGGATTGGACAACACCTAATGTAATGTCCATTTCAGAGCATAATTCTACCAACAGACATGGAGGACCAGGGGGAGAGAGTCTTCCTATACATACGGGAGAATCTATTACCCACCATAAGCATACAGAGAGACTTGTAATTATATATACTTTACATTTATATTCTGATTTTTTTTACTTTGCTTTATTTCAATTTAATTTGATGTGTGAATTTTGGAATGAAAATACGTGTATTATGGAGAATGATATTGTTATAAATGTCTGGTACTACATATGGCTATGTTGTTGAGTTATTTTCTTTTTTTAACAGGGGGTAAATATCATAAAAATAAAGGAAACTCTGCTGAAATTTTTATAAATTTTAGTTCACTTATATCCTTTTATTCTTATATAGGAAAAGTTTATGGGCATGAGGTCTACACCCCCGTCATCTCTTTTTGTACACACATAATAAGAAGCTTGACAGTGTGACATTCGTCAACACCTGATGTAGAGAACTAAATGTATGTGAAATTTATGGTTTGGTATTAATGTTTAATAATTATCACTTACTAATATAAACACTGCCTTCTGATGGGACAAAATAGAAGAAAGCATTCAACGACAGTTTCAGCAATCTGAAGATGATAATGAGACTCAAACTTATTTTCATGCAGTGGGTGATAGGGACCGTTGTGGAAGAATATTTTTGCAAACACATGTTATTCACAATCCTCCACGTCCAGTATAACAACTTCTAGTAGGCGGTTGAAATCCATAAGCTTGGAAACACTGTGCAAACATTGCCAACTCAGTTGCAACAGTCGATGGAGTATATAGCTCAGCTCTATAATGAGATGGATGAGTTGAAGGGGAGGGGTAGCACCTCATTACAGCAATTAGAGCATCTGCGGTCACCAAATCAATAGTGTACTTGTAGTCATTTCACTTGAATTACAAATACTTATTATATACAATTTAATGTTTTTATTATCAATTAAGATAATTTTAACTTTATATCATCAATCAACTTTCTGTTTAAACAAATTAAATGTATAAACAAATCAAAACATTATGCACAGATAATTCACAACTATTTAAATTATGAATAAACCATAAGATTATCAAATAAAATTTAATGATGGGATATTTTTAAATTTTTTTGTTAATTTACAAATGAAAAAACAAAAATGAGTCGGTAAAATCAATTCTATTTACTGATGGTAAACAACAAATCATTGGTAATATTAACAGTAAGTAACAAACGAAATTCCATCGCCAACTTTACCGATAGGATTTGCTGCAGAATAACATCATTATACTCATTGATGGAACAAACATAACCGTCGGTAATGTTGTAATAACTTACCGACAGAATAACCAATACCGTCTGTAAATCTGTCGAAGGACAAATTTTGACCATTGAAAATTTACCAATGGTTGATCATATAAACAACCTTCATTCACCGACAGTTACATAAATTGTCCATAGATATATTTATCGACGGACATTTATTCGTCAAAAATTATGACCTATGGTCATGGTAAATTCTGTCACCAAATTGTCTTACCGATGGAATGTTTAGGTTTTTAGTTGGTAATGTCTGTCACTAAACAACATTTTTCTTGTAGTGAATAAAGGTGATAAAATATTTTTCTCTACCAAAAGATGAAGTATCAAAAGGTCCACATACATCAGTGTGTATAATTTCAAGAAGCTGAGTGCTTCTTGTGGCTCCTTTCTTATTATGTCTGGTTTGCTTTCCTTTAATGCAATCCAAACACAAACCAAGATCAGTAAAATCTAGATTTTGTAGAATCTCATTATTTACTAATCTTTCTAATCTTTCTTTGGATATAAGACCCAAAAGTTTATGCCACAAAAAGCTGAGCTTTTATTAAGCATATTATGTTTAATTCCAATACTTTGATGCCTAGTAAAAAAGGATTTAGAAAATTGATCATCAAGTTTCAATTTATATAAACCATCAACAAGACTACCAAAACCAATAAGTCTAGAATTCTTATATAAATTGAAACAATCATGTCCAATAGTAAAATTAATACCATAATGATCTAACTTTGAAACAGAAATCAGGTTCCTAGAAATTGAAGGTATATAAAGAGTCTTTGATAGGTCTAAATAATAACCAGTGTCTATGACCAACGCTATGCCTTCAATTCTAGCCTTGTTCCAATTTCCCATATATAGGAGTTTGGCTTGTGGTTTGAATCGTAAGGAATCCCTACATTGTATTAGATACATAAGTACTAACTCTAGAATCAAGCCACCATTATAAGGAACATCAAGTAAATTAGATTCGAAACATACAAAAGTCTTAGATATACCTTTCTTTTTAAATCATGCCTTACGTTTAAGGTAATCTTTCTGATAGTGCCCTTCTTTCCTACAGAACCGACATCTATCATTATTTTGTTCCTTCTTTTCAACCTGAAATGCTTTAGCAGACCTTTTCTTTTTCTTAAAACTTTTGGCTTTTACCTTTGGTGCTTTACTAGCTCCTTGAAATGTGAGGTTAACTGAATGATTTCCCATGTTCTGTAGTCTATTTTTCTCTTGAATAAGTTTGCCAGTCAATTCATTAACATCCCGCTTATCCTTAATAGTGTTATAGTTAATTTGAAAAGCACCATATTCAGGAGGCAGTGAGTTCAGAATAAACTGGTCCAGAAAAGAGTCATTTACAATCTACTTAATGTCTTCAATCTTGTTGCAATATTAGTCATCTTAATGGTATGTTCTTGTATACTCCGCGACCTATTAAAAATCATGGTCATGAGTTGTGCCATTAGTATACCAGCAAGTGACTTGTCTATAGAACAAAAGCATTCTTCCACAAACTTTAGGTATTCCTTTGCATTTTCTATTTGGGGAATAATAGTCTTGATGTTATTCGTTATAGTCATTTGCATAAACATAAAGCTTAATTTATTAGACTGTATCCAAGCTTTATATTTGGACTTCTCTTCTTCATTGCTTAAATCAGTAATAGCAACGAGTTGTTCTTCCAAAAGTGCCAAGTCAAGATCCAACAAACCTAAGTGGAAATTGACTTATTAGTTCCATTTAGAGACGTTCAAACCATTAAATACGGTAACAAAAGAAGCTTGCGAATGAAGCGAAATTATTGCCAATAAAATATAGATACTCATAATTAATTCTATAATAGATTCATATCAAACCTCAGAGTATATCATAGAACATCTTTGGGTATATACTACAACACACAATCATAAATAAATGCCACTTTTCATCAATATCGAGAAATTAAAATTCTTAACCAAACACATATGTCATCTTTGGATAAACAAAATATATTTGACTTAAGAAATTCAATTTCTTCAATCATGCTCACTGATCATAGAATAAATGATTTTCCTTTGGGCAAATCCTAAAGTTCTAATAATCAATGAATGTCATTTATTCATCAGTTTGTCTAATTGGTATTTTATGCGTGTCATGAATAAATGACTATCTTATGCATGATATTTTCATCATTTATTTTAATAAATTAGTTTGGTCACTTTGGTTACAAACTAATTTTAATCATACTGTCAAATATAAATAATAATAATATATATTCATAAGATGAAAATATAATTCCAGAAGTTATTTTAGATTAACGACTTTGTAAAAACCAAACACTTTGGGCAAAAACCAAGTTCATATGGTGACTTCGGATTAATGCTTTGGCAAAAACCAAATTCATACAACAGATACCAAAGCATTTTACACTAAAAAGAACAACATCCAAAACATGGCTTTTACAAAAGAAAGGTTGTTGTTTTTTCTTTATACTTTTATCTGTATATTGATACAATACATTAAATGCATATAAGACTAAAAGATAACATAGTGACATACCTTAAATGCATATAAGACAAAAAAAAACTCATGATAAATTGTAACATTCTGTTTCCATACTAAGGGTTAGAACTAGAACCCTAGATTTCTGTAAATGAGAAATAGCAATGAGAGATTAGGAAATGCACTTCATGCTCATGCATAATATAGTACACATACACGTGGATTTGATTGCACATATTGCAATGATTTGTTCATGCACTCATTTGACATTTTTTAGGTATAAATGATTGTTTTAATGTGATTATGATATGGATAGTGAATATTTTGCCTTAATGATCCGGTGAATTAAATTATTGATTTAGAATTTTTGGTGAAATTTGAGAATTTCTTGAAATTATAGGGATTTTTGGACTAGGAAAAATGCTAAGTGGTAGAACAATTGATAAATGGCAGTAGAAATAAGTGTCAGATGGCAGTAGAAATTTTGATGAATGACATTAGAATTTAATGATGTATGTCATTTAAAATTGGGAGTCAATTGGATTAGAATTGGGACACAAATGGACTAGCTAATTAAAAGACCAAAAGAGGAGCATGAGAAAGTGAGCCACACCACGTATCTTAACCCACGTTGTTATGCTAAAAGGCCATTTTTTTCTTTCATTTTGTTTTGGCTAAATGCCCCCACCTTCTTCTTCTTCTCTTCTCTCAACCCACGACATTTTCATTCTCACAACCAAACCCCTTCATGCTGATTTTTGTTAAAATCCTACACTACCACTCCAACATCCTTACTATCCCTTCTTGTTACAAGGAAAACATAGCCTATTCCTGCTTTTATAATGATGATCATATGATGCTTGGAGGCTAGGGTTATTTGATGATTCTTGAAGAAGCCTTCGGTGAATCAAGTAAGTAACATATTAATCTTTATGGATTTATTAAATAAAGCATATTTGATGATAGTTTAAGAGGAGGGATGATCATGAAAAATATGTTGAAAATATATGTGTAACGTGGGTTAACAATGAACATATCCATGTCTTGCTTTTGTGTTTTGATGGTTAATAGATTATGGAATGATATAATGTTGGATTAATAAAGAAAATGGTGTTTTATGTATGTTGGAACGTGGGTAAAGAAATGAAAACGTTGATGTCTTGTTTTCCTATTTATGATGATCAATATTTCATAAGTTGTTGTAGAAATGAGTTTGAAATAGAAAGATTATTAAAGATGGTGTAGGAAAAAGTGCAAAAAAAATTTGATAGATAATGGGTTTTATGTTTTGTTTTCTTGGTGTATTAATATGGATTTCTTTGAGTGTTTTGGAGATGAAATGAAATGATTCTAGAGCTAAAAAAAGGGAGTAATGTGGTGTCTTAAAATGGGAAGAATTAAGGTGATAGTTAGAAGTGAAATGAAAGTGGTAATGAAGTTGAACATGTACAGAAAGTTGATGATGAATGTGTACATGTATATGTTCTGTTTTTAGTGTTCATACTCAATCATGGGCTATAATTTGTTTATGGATGATATTGAGCTGAAATGGAGTTAAGAATGATGGGGAAATGATGAGTAATTAAACTAGAAATGATAGACCAAGCATAAGGTGGTGAATGTAGTAAGTAAAGAGTTAGAAATCTGGAAAATATGGATGCAATTGGATAAATTTAGGGGAAAGAGGCATAAATTTTCCTGTGGATGTCAGATTGAGGTCATTTAAATATTCTTTCAAAGAGGAGTTCGAGTTCTACAACTTCTATAAATACCCCGATGAGAGATTTTGTTGTCTAAAGGGTCAAAATTTCACATTTTTATTGGTGTCCCGAGAAGGTCCGCCCAGCAGACATGATGTCCCTTCAAACGAACGTGGACGGAGCTGAAAAGCTGGAAAACCTGAGAAGGTCCATCCAGCGGACATGAAGTCTACCCAATGGACATTCACTAGCCATTTGGACTTACTTTAGGCTTGAATGGAATCTTGAATTGAACCTAGAATGATGCTTGGATTAAGTGATTAAATGTGTGATATGTATGAAGTGATAATGGAGGTTATAACTTAGTGAATGAATTGTTGATATCAAAATGAATTGCTGATGTCAAAGTATCAAAGGCATGAGTATAATAGGAATGAAGATGTTCATATGATTGTAGTTATGATTTAAAAGGGATGAGTAATGTGTATCAAGTAAAATTGAATGAGAATTGGATATTATGAGAGCATATAATGTTAGAAAAGAAATTACGAGAAATTGATTTATGATATTAGAATAACCAAGTGTTCTTGAGGTGTAAGCTTAAGAATAAGCTAGACACATACAAAGGATAAGGATTGAATGGTGAACTTAGAATGATCATATACAAATGAAGTGTAAGCCTAAGTTCAATTAGACATATATGATTTATGAAATGAGAATGAAAATAAGATGTGAATTTAGGTAATATACCTGAGATTGTCATTGAGCATGCATTATACATAACACATATACATATGTATGTGATTGAGTATTCATAAGATTGTGCAATTAATAATGTGTGTGCAATATGTGTATTGCATGATGCTGATATATAAGATAGAACATCCGCATCCAGACATTTCCGGATCATAGAAGCTAATGCTAATCTGGAGCGTATTGTGAGTGACCTAGATGGTCTCAATTAATAAATCATTTGTTTTAAATTATGTATTGAATTATTATGTGAATGTGATTGTTTTGATTTCGGACATTGAATGTCCAAGGCATTTGATGCATAAATAAGATATTGGAAGTGCTTCTTGTATGTGAATTTGACGGACTAAGTGATACTCAACATTATTGTTGAATGTCGGACCAAGTTCTAATGGGAAATATGTATATGAATGTGAAAATGAAATCAAGTGACTGATTGAATATATATGAATGTAATGCATTTCATTATATGAATGCAAGACAACATAAAGGTTGTTATCACTGGAATAGCCACCGAAAAAGAGCTTAAAGCTCAGAATGTGATAAGAGCATTTGGCTTAGTTATTAATATTCCCGGTATCCATAAGAGATATCGGACAATATCTGAAATAGGCCCGGTATTCACAAGGGATATGGGCCAGTAAAAAGGCACTCGGTCATAAAAATAACAATTGGAAGTGAGTCTTATGAGCATTGCATATAAAATTGATATGTATGTTTTAAATGATCAAAATGAATTGCTTAACTGCTCTGAATGTGAAATGTGAAATAAGTGATCAAATTGATATATGATACTATATGATTATTAGTGAAATGATGTGAATTACGTGATTAAATTAACTGTATGTGTTATGTGATATAAGTGAGCCATCGAGGATGGTCCACTCACTGAGTTCGCAAAACTCGCCCCAAAATTGCAACATTATTTTTCAAGCTTAGAGAAGATCTCCAGTTAGATAAATTAGAGTCTAGCCACAGCACTCGAGTAAAAGAAAGAGGTCGGGATCAGTTCGGGGCCTGCATAGATTTTTCTATTAATTTTTGTATTAAAGAATGTATTCCACAATTATTATATCTCGTGTATTTGAATAATTATGTTTGTAATGACATTATGACTAAGAGTGTTTTATTTTTGTAATGGGCCAAAGTTATTACTGAAATTCTGATGATATGTATAATGACGTAACTCTTGTGATTGAAAATGTTTATGAATAAAATGGGCCGAAATTGATTATTGGTTTTCTGTAATACACGTGATGTGTGAAAAGGTTTAATAGTTATAATTGACTTATTGTTGCGTGTTTTATTTTGAAAATTTTGTAACGAGTTCAATTGTTTGATTGTTCTAGCGTGCCACCCTCATAGAGTATGTTCTCGAATACCATTAGTATGTTCGAGGATATGCCCTATAAGAGTGGAGTGCTACATAAATGCTAAAAGAGTGCATCTAGGAATCATACATTGTGAGAGAAACATCAAAGCACAACAACAACATACATTAAATGCATATAAGACAAAACATCACATATTAAATGCCTAGAAGAGTTCATCTAGAATCATACATTGTGAGAGAAACATGGTTTCTTCATACTATTACAAGTGTGAAGATTTCAACCACATAAAAGTTTATAAGAAAAACGTAGGAGGAAGAAAGTAAACAGATTCTTCAACACTCATTATTCAAGATTTGCGATGGGAAAATTATAGATTTTAAAACCATGCTCTGATACTACATGTAAGGAGAAATTGATTTTCACTACATTATAAAGGATCTTGAAATCAATAATTTTCACATAGCTGGATTTGATGAAGAAGACATGATACCTTATTTGTATAGAAAATAAAATTAGTTTCTTTCCCCTTCTCCCTTTCTTTTCTCTATATGCTTTATCAGATGGATGTTTGAACTTGTTCTTAAAAAATGTATATAAGAGGGCAGAGAGAGAATCAATTTTATGTGTGCCTTTCTTTTAATCTAATGCGTCCATCAAGTATCAATATGTCATTAATTAATGGATGAGATTTTCTATACTAATAATTTCCCTAATAATATCATATTGAGTAGTTATATCTGAATGGGAAGTTACTAGCCTCAATCCCTAAGTTTTAGGCCATTTGGAAAATTGCCTTAGGGCAACTTCCAACATGATAACCATAATCCATTCTTTTCATCCTATAACTGAGGCTTGAGCATGATTTTAATGTTACATTAATTAGACAAGGGGTAGCGTATGCTATAAAGAAAAATGTTATATTGAAACATGTTTCAATTGGTCATAACGATGGTTGCTCAAATTTAAAGATTGTTCTCGTCATGTCTTAGGCCAATAAAGTTGCTATTACGTATAATGATAATTTTTTTGAAATTTATCAATTGAAATATTGATACCAATATGAGCTTAGCCTTTAGGTTTAACTATTAACACAAAATCTTAAAATTAAAGATTTATTTCACCTAAGTTTTAGAATGCGATAAGAAATAATTTTATTAGTTACTCCACAACCTTAGACATGACATCAACGACTCTAATGAACACTTAGAAGAGCAGGCATACCATGTACTTTGTGGTTGATTAGTTTCTATAATTTTCATGTACAAGATGTTATAAAGACATGTCATACGCATAGTACAAACAATAGATTAAGGCTATAATTATGTGTATAACAATATTGAATGCGATACAAGTCATACACAAAGATTGATAACTACAAAGGATATAGAGGATAAACTCTAATCTTAAACAATAATAACTCCCTTAATAAGTATATATATGTTATAACTAATATTATGTAAAATGTCCCAAATAAAATGAAGGGCAAGAACAACACAACCAAAATTCGGAAAAAAGAATGATTAAAATGTTATAGGAAGTGGCTTCATTAGAACGTTACCTAATTAATAAGACAAAGAAATAACAACAATAATATCTTCTTTACGAGCAATCAGATCATGTATAAAATGAAAATCAATTCCAACTTACTATTACATGGGAACAGGTTCATCTTCGAAGTACTTTTCCCTTTCAATATTTTTCTATTGGAGCTTCCCTCATTCTTTTTGTCAAGTAATGTTTTAAAAACTAGACCGAACATCAAACTGATCGAAGAAAAGATTTATGGTTTAAAGTTTCAACCCGTATTAAACCTTATAAAACCGGTATATAATAAATAAGAAATAAAATTTATAAAAGTAAGTACAAATAAAATATTTTATTGAAATAAAAATACACCAATGTCTATTATTATATAATGAACTAATAACAAATAAATATGAGTTTAATATAAAACTTAAAATAATAATAAGAATAAAAATTGTATTTCTAAAGGAGGTTATGTCTCATCATCTTCTAAAGCTCCAAATTCTCCAACGCTATCTAAAAGCTCGTAAACTACGCTTTCATTCAAAGTATTTGCATCAAATAATTCTCTCGATGCACAGACATTCCAAAATAGTTTTATTGTCAGGATATTCTAAGTCCAAACCTACTCCT
Organism: Erythroxylum guanchezii; assembly: GCA_025629825.1. NCBI lineage: Eukaryota > Viridiplantae > Streptophyta > Magnoliopsida > Malpighiales > Erythroxylaceae > Erythroxylum > Erythroxylum guanchezii. Next base: position 44,104,560 of record JAOTAX010000198.1, read on the forward strand.
TCGCTTAACTTGGACAAGGTGTTGCGACTCTCCCGTAGTAGTAGTAGTAGTTATAGTAATGGTAGTGGTGGTGGTGGTGGTGGTGGTAGTAGTAGGAGGAGGAGGAGGAGGAGGAGGAACAGTAGTAGGAGCAGCAGCAGTAATAGTAGTAGTAATAATAATAGTAGTAGTAGTGGTGGTGGTGGTGGTGGTGGTAGTAATAGTGGTAGTAGTAATAGTAGTAGTAGTAGTCATAGTAGTAGTAGTAGTAGTTCTCATTATTTTCATCACTATTATAATTCTCTCTCTTAGACTTATAATTAACTTCCTTCCTCATTAGAAGTGTTTGTTAGTTATTACCCATTTATAACTTGGATCATACATATCAAATTTTGTTGGTTATTACCCATTCACCTTAATCTATAATTAAAACCCTTTCCTATAATCATGTATTACATACACTAAAAATCATCTTGACCACTCCATAATTTAACTTTATCAAAACCATCATAGTGACAAAACTTGTCTACATCATCAACGTTAATAACTTTATTTCATCCACCAATATGTTTATCAATTAGATTCCCTTCAACACCATAATGTATGTGTATTGACCTATCCTTTATTACCATATTGACAAGTGCCAAAAGGATTCTTGTAAGAAAATTAAAGCAAGAATTAGACATAAAAAGAAAAGGTTAAATCTTATGAAACAAAATTCATTAAAAATATTTAAAACACTAAAAAAATTTAGTCATGAATAAAAAGAAACAAAACTTAAGCATGTAAATCTTACTAGAGAATTCATAAAATCTCCCTAGAAAACCAACAAAAACATGTTAGGTTTGCTTCATCATATAAGCAAAGAAACACAACCAAGATGTTGTGGAATCAACACCTATTTTGATATTAAGAAACTTTTTTCTTATGAGCTATCGTAAAGGTCTAAAATCTAAAATCTATTTTAAACTAATAGATGTCCAAATCTTCTTATTTAAAGTGTAAATTAAGTTAAGAGATGTATCCACTCCACAACTTACACAAACAAACACCACATTTTAAAGTTTAATCCTTTGACATAAGTTATAAAGCATAGCAATAATAATTGGCACCAATTTCTCAAACAAAAAAAATCAATGTCCAAAGTAGAAACTCAAATTCTAGATTTGATAATGACATTCACCAATGTTAAATAAATATGGTCAACTTTTTAAAAATTTAAATGTAGTTAAAGTTACTATCAATTCATACTCTAAATTTAGAAAAGAAAGAAAAATAAACTAGATAGAAGAAAAATAGAGAACATAATATTTAAAAATGATGAAATTGTTCATATATTGGGGATAAAAGACAAATGATTGCTATCAATGATCATAATCCTTCAATGTTTGATGATGAAATTGCGAGCTATTTAAACTATTTTATTTATTTATTTTTTCCTTTTTTTTAATAATTTCTTTTGAAATAGACATTACAGTATTCAATTTAAAGTATCCTGAACATTAGTTAAGAATTAATTATAAAATAAATAAATAAATAAAAGGGCATTTATTAAACAAAATCTTAAGAAAAAAATAACAACAACAATAATGTCCCAGTAGGAATCCTATTAAGATGTGAAGTTTGGGGAGGTCCAAACATGTACAGCCTTACCCCTAACTAGTAGAGAGGTTAGTTTCAATAAACCATATGAGAAAAAAGTTTATGAAAAGGGTTGGAAGAAAATAATAACTAAATACATATACAATTAATTACAAAAATAAAAATAAAAATAAAAATCAAGATCAAGATCAAAATAAGGATAAAAGTAAGCAAATAAATAAATAGACATTAAAGAAAATGAATAAGTAAATAAAACAAACAAACAATTATAAAAGAAAAATATGAAAGAAATAAATAAAATAACTAAAGTGTTATAAATAAAAAAGTATTTAGGCTAAAAGAACTAAGGAAAATGTTCAAAAGGTCTATAAAAAGAGAAATATCTCTCTACGTAGGATCCTCTACTTGTATCCTAAATCACGAAAGTTTCCTATTAAGAGTCAAGTCCTCAGTAAGCTTTAGTAGGATCATATCATTCCTGATCACTTTCCCCTAATTCTTATTGGGTCTTCCTCTTCTTCTCTTACAATTATTGAGTATAATCTTCTTACATCTACTTACTAGGGCATCATTATTTCTCCTCATAACATGTCGAAATCACCTAAGCCTTGTCTTCTTTACTTTACTATCAATGTTAGCCACCTCCAACTTGTCTCTTATCGTTACATTCCTAACTTTATCTCTTCTTATAAAGTTATACATTTAATGAAGCACCCTCATTTCTACTATCATTAACTTAGGATTATGCACCTGTATGATAGACCAACACTCTGCTTCATTGAGCATGAACAACTTAATTATGAAATAGTATAATTTACCTTTTAGCTTGAATGGTATCTTCTTATCACATAAAACTCCTAAGGCGCTCTTCTATTTAAGCCACCCTGATTTAATATGGTGAACTATGCTATCATTTATCTCACCATTGTTTTGGATGATGGATCCAAGGTACTTAAAACAATCTTTCTGTAATATAACTTATACACCAATCTTGGGCTCCACATCGAAGGCAATCCTATGACTTAAAAAGTTATACTCTAAGTACTCAACTTTAGTACTACTTAATTAATTTTACTCTAATTTAACCCTTCAAAGTTCTAGCTTGACATTAATATTCTCTCTTGTTTCGTGCACTAAAATAATGTCAATAGTAAAAAAACATATACCAATGCACATCACATTGGATATTATTAGTAAGCTCATCCATATCTACTGCAAACAGGAAGTGACTTAACGAGAATCTTTATTATAACCCAATATTAATAGAAACTTTTAAGACAAATGGACAATAAATAATTAAATTATTTTTTGTATTATATACACTCGACAATAATTAATAACAAAAATAAACAAGCCTGAGAGAATATACATAACAAATGCTAGGTAATCAATACAAATAAAAAGATATTTTATGTAATCGATTATATTTAATTGAACAATTATAAAACATGATAAAAATATGTTCTTACATATATAAGTTCCCTTCAACAATCTTCACTCTTGGATAATGAGTGACAAAATTTGCCTTAATAAGTAAATTTTCTCTAAACAATTGTTTATAAATTTTATAAATAGTCTTCAATGTTATCTTGTGACAAGAATTTAAGGAAATCACAAAATTTCCTTGAAAAATTATTAATAAATTTCAGTAATGAACAAATATGCAAAAAAATCACTAAATTTAGAATAACCACTTTATCTTCAAAAATCCCCTCTCATATCTTATAATTTTTATGAACTTCAATTAAAAATTTTTGGATAAATCTCCTAAGAAGCAATTTGGTTTTACTTCTGTTTTTCTGTTCTGATTTTAGTTTTAGTTTTACCTTTTTATTTTTGGTTTCTATTGTTATTAAAAAATAAAAACTTGTTTGGTTGAAATTTTTAATATAAAAACTGAAAAAAAAATTGTTTGGTTGAAATTTGTAACAAAAAACTATGGAATATTTGATCTGGCCCATTTAAAACTAACAATAGTGTGCTTCGTGCGTCATCGACTCTACTTTCGTCTTTGTATTCTCCATTTTTCACGTACAAATTTCGTCCGCTTCTCATAGGATTGGATAAATTTTAACGGAAAGTAATTATCTTTCTGATTTTCTATGAATTGTTGTAGTTTGATCTACCGAACATGGCTTTGTTTGCGTTTCTTTTCTTTTTTATACTAACTTGTGTGCTTAATTGCTATCTGAAAGATCGCATACGCAGCAGAAATAAAAATTGCAATCCTATATTTATTTATCGCGTTTAACAAACATACTAATAGTAAGAACAAGTAAAAATAAATACCTGAAATTTGTGAGGAAAATTTGAGAAATTTGTTTTAAAAAAATAAGTTTCTCTATTATAAGTTTCTCAAAGAAAGCCCTTTCGTTCTTATTTTATTCCTTGCTAAATAATTCTCATTACTATTTATTTAGGGCTTACATTAGTAAATTTTCATGTGGCATGGAAAATTTGAGTGAAATTACCTAAATATGCCATATATTAATGTGGGAATCTGAGTTGATATTCAAGTGCTTATCATTTCATATAGTTGATGATATGACGTGACATGTATGTTTTTTTGTTAAGAAAGTTAATAGAAAGGATTTAAATTAGAAAAAGTTAATTTTATATAATTAAAAAATAAAATGAAATGAAAATTATTTATCATAAAAGACAAAATATTATTATCTTAATTAACAATAAAAGAAATCATTGTCGGGGTTAGATTTTGACATAAACTCATTTTACAACTATGGTATTTCCTTTTTTTCTTTCTTTCTTTTGGGTTGTCTCAACAGGATAGGCATAAGGGGGATATGATTTCACAAACAAATATGTACTTACCTCAACGAATGGAGATAATTGAGTTTAGATTATGTGATTAAATGGGGATAAAAGCCTCTAATTGCCATACTTGAAATAGGATGAAGGCTGTTGATAACTAGTTCAAGGACAATTAACTCTACAACCTACAGAAGAAAAAGATAACATAATTTACGAAACAGTTAAAGAAGACAGTGCAGCCGACTAATAGAACTGCAAACCTAGTAAAGTAAAAGAGTTTAATTATGGGATTCACGCGTCAAGTTGGCTGAAGATTGAAGATTGAAGATTGATGGTGGGACGTTAATGTGTGGAAATGGTTCTCTTACTAATTAATAGCTCCTATTTAATCATTAAACGTTTGAAGACGATGGACGTTAATTAAACTGTAATTAGATTAAAGAGTAATTAATTAATTGGCAAGTCATTTTCCGGGCTCTGACTGCGAGGAATAGGAAGAAATTGGCAGGTGGACCCATATGTCGACGCACGCGTGCACGCCGCGTGGACCCCACCCTGGTTGACCTGTTTCAGCATCAAAAGTCATACTCTCTAGGTCTCTGACGTCGCCACTCCCCACCGCCGCCCCTCCACCACGTCTGCCGCCGCCCATCCCCTCACCCTTCACTTCTTCAATTTTGTCTTGTGAACATTTTCTCTATAATTATCAATTTCTTTTGCACCACCCAAATTTAAGACTTCATTAACCCTTGGCATGTTTTTCCATCTTCTTTAAGTAATATTACCAATAAATTCCTTTTTAAGTAATTATAGACTGAATTGTGATCATTAAGTTAGTATAAACTTGAATACTTTATCAAATATTTAATCACTAGTTATTATTAGTAAGACGATTTCATAATTGAATCTTCTAATTTTTATTTTTATCGTAATAAAGATATCAAAAATGATCCCAACGCACTTGATTATACTTGGACTTGGTGGTTAAGTCCTTGCGAAAGGACTCGATTTAAAAAATGTTAAACAACATTATTATCTCAAATAAAAACGTGGGCAGTTATATCTTTTTCGCTGATTTGCTATTAGAGCCGGCTCTGGTTGACTAAGAAATAAAATTATTTCCTCGTACAGAGACCCACCATTAGGCTTCTGAGTTATCTCTGACTTATAGCGTATGTCAAAGCATATGTCAAAATGATCTTATCCTTGACTTAAGCTAAGTCATCAAACTTACTCAGCACGTAATCATTGAATTCCAACATAATTGAACCATATTATGACTTACATGACATCTGATGTGGTAATTCATATATCTTCACCTACCTTAAAGAACTAAAATGTAATTAGTCGTGAATAATATCTCAAGTCATCTCACCAACAAATTCTCTTCTGTGACAAATTAAAGTTTTGTGGTTCCATTAAAAGACAAAATTTTGGACGATCAAGAGGCCAAACTTTGACTAATGCTTTACATGAGATGCTGAGTTGATTTCAACTTCCTTTCAAGTGTGATATTCATTTCTTCTCAAACTCGTGACTCTAAGGGGGTCAATTGTCTTGTCTTTGAGATCTAGTCAAGCTTCCATTCCTATATGCATAAATAACAAATAAAATTCTACTCCATTTTCCAAAACACAAACGCCCACACACATATATACATGAAATAAACCCATGTTTGGTCCTCAAACTCTAGGCTATTTTCTGGTTTTCTTCCTTTCGTAACCATTCTAAACAAGTTTCAATTTTTGGTTCCAAATTTAGTCGCTGTTCTATTATTTTTATTGTGATTTTATCTCACAGGATTAAATTAAACAGACATAGAAGGAAAAGCTTTTGACTTCTTTTACTTAATCTATTATAACACCCATTAGAAACTTGTGATTTAGCCACTTTTTTTTTTTTTTAAAACAAATCTTTGGCATGGAGATTTTGGAATGAAGGATTTCGCAACTTTATTCTCAATAGATTTTTGGTACATTCAAAAGAAGAACAGAAGATTTCTGTTTTCCACCCATCTATTTGCATGTAATTTTTCCACTTCCAGTGTAAACAGAAATATTATAAAATGTAATTTAAGCTTTTATCATCAACCAAAAAACAAACAAAGAAAGGTGTCCGTAGAGTAATAATTGAAAGCTATAGGAGTTCTGGTATAAAAATTCCATGAGACTGATGAGAATTTGGTTTGTTGGCTATCCATTTGCTTTTAACGGTTTTTTTTTTAAAATTTATGTATTTCATACAACTGCAGAGGGAATGGAGTATGGTTATACATCTAGATTACTAATTTAAGCTTATTTTGTCTCATCAAGACACTCCAAATCCATATTGATCCTACTAGCAATTATATTCTATACTCCCCCTCAAATAAGACCTAAATAGGTATTAATGTGAATCAACTAGTGCATTATTGGCGATCTTGTAATTTTTTTTATATCGATTTGTTAATGATAATAATCAAGAATAATCCGTTCTTCCTTCCTTCTATGAGTAAGTGGAAGCTTACATGGCAAGAAGTGGTTGGGCATTGACTTATGGCTGTGTAATCTTTTGCTTCCTCATCATCATTGTTGTTATTGAATGAATCCGACGGAAAAAAGATGCACAGCAGCCCACAAAGTAAAAAAGAAAAGAGAAAATAAATATATAAAAGGAGTCAAAAGACTCGCATAGAAAACAAATTTAAGAAAACTGTTAAAGAGAAAAGACAATTAAACCCAAAATTCATAAAGACCTTTCCTTTGTCTACGCAGGTGACCCTAGAAATGTCAACCGCACCAACAGCATTCCGGTTAGTTCTATTCTGTTGATGTTACGCTCACAAGAACCAGAACAGTCTCCAGTTTGGGTACTATAAATACCCCCCGAGTTGCAGCAAACTGTTTCCTATCATTTTTTGTTACCATACAACTAAAAGCAAAACCTCAAAACAAAGACCAAAGCAACATCGATAGTACGCAAGTGGAAGCACAAAGAAAAGTCCAAGATTTAATCAAAATAGCTGCTCATCTACAGCAATTTAACCCAAGAAACATGGCTGATGAATTCAACACAAGCACAAACTGGTGGGATTCCTCCAGAAACAGGTTTGATATTGGGTCATCGTCTTCTTCTTCCGGGCTTAACACTTTAACTAGCTTTCCTTGGCCAAGTGAAATAGTGGATGACAAGGGAAGGTCTTCCATGGAGTCTGTGTCAATATCAGATAGCTCTGCTGTTTATCATGATACCCACAAGCTGCAACAAGGGCAGGATCATTCTTGTAGTGACTTGAATATGATGGGCTTAGGCCTCTCTTCACATGCCATGGAATGGAACCAAACTTTACTGTAAGTTGATACACTCTTTGATTTGAGAGTTTTACTTCCTGTTATTTATTACTTTCTTCTTGTTTAAAGGTGTGTTCAAAATTCATGACCTGGTATTTAATCTTTTGTACTTAATATCGGTTGATATCTTTCTGGCAGTCGAGGCGATAAAACTGGGAATAGTTTTCGTTCCATGTTCCAAGAGAACTTGAATTCGAACACGAATTATCAGCATGGACGTGGGATCGGATCATCTCATGTTCACTGGAGGGAGAGAATGCTTAGTAGAGTAAGTGGAGATTCTTCCGTGAACGAGTTTAAGAATATAAGCCAAGATTTTTCCCTAGATCAACCTCATTTTAGTCCACCTGGTAGCTCCAGTGATAGTACGGCCACATGTCAGGGCTTGCAGTGTAGCTTTCAAATGGATTCATCAGCTATCTATGGCAATACTTCAACTGTGTTTCAAGGGCTATTAGGATCTGAAAATCAACCACGGCAGTCTTCGTCAGAGAACCGATCCATGAGCTATCAATATGGCGCAAATTATGGCATTAGCACCAATGAACTGCTGCCTTGGTCTAAAGTTCCTCAATTCTTGAGAAATTCTCCTCCCAAGCAACCTTCTCACAGTCACCTGCACTTCTCCAACAACGCACCCTTTTGGAATGCATCTGCCAGCCCCATGACTGATGTTCGACCGACTTTTTTCCCTTCATTGCAGCCGCAATTTCCTGCATCAAAATTTGAAGAAAAACCAAAGGTATGCATTTCCGTATATTTATATATTTTCAACAGAAATATCACCAATCATATATATGGAGTGGCACGACTCCTTACATGCACTTGATGCTTATGGCGTGATATTGTCACAAGCATACGGAAGAGTGACTGGATAAATACATACATGAAAATTTCCTAGATCGATCGAACTAACAACAAGTTTAGGGTGGGACTATTGAGAATGAGACATTTTTGGTTCACTCATATTCCAGCAGAATATATCTGAAGTACGGGATTCGAGCACAGTACCGAAGAAAAGTGGTGGGAGTGAAGCAGCAACAAAAAGGCCTAGAAACGAAACTCCATCACCTATGCCACCCTTTAAGGTACAACCAATTTTGGTCGAAAAATCGTTTTCGACAAGCTAAGGGATACACACTAAGCTTTTCCCTTGGTGCCATGTGTAGAATTTATTTTTGGTTTTTGATGAACATATAGGTGAGGAAAGAGAAGATGGGGGACAGAATCACTGCACTCCAACAACTAGTTTCACCTTTTGGAAAGGTGAGAAAATATTTCTGAATTTTCCCTTATCTTCACTTTCAGAAGAAAATTGAGACGACCTTGATTCTTTGAAATTTATGATTCATTTTACTCTTCTATCTTTTGATTACGGGTTTCTTCAGACTGATACAGCCTCAGTGCTTTCTGAAGCAATTGAATACATCAAGTTCCTCCACGGTCAAGTCACTGTAAGTTCCGTTAGAAGCCTTGATTCTCGGAAGTGGGGAATTAAAATAGTGCTAGGAAATCAATTTCACTTGGCTAAACAATGTATGTTCCATAACGTGCTGTGAGGTATCATCCATTTTTGGCTCATATATTCTGTTTTAATATGTATATGTCAGCTCTTAAGCACCCCATACATGAAAAGTGGAGCTTCCATACACAACCAACAGGTACATATGCAACAGATTCTCCTTCCTAATCCCATCAATGTATGCATGTTTTCACTTAGTTAATGCCCATATCCAATTAATACTTAGTAAAGTCTGTGGTCAAGGGTGAACTGTGAAGTATAGTCAGGTTAATTAAGACAAGTAAAGTTCTCGCTTGCTCTTTTTCTTTTTACCCATTAAATTTACGTATATTTTTATCATGCTTTCTCTATATAGAGTTCTGAAAAGTCTAAAGACCCTGAAGGACAAAAACATGATCTTCGGAGCCGAGGATTGTGTCTGGTGCCGGTTTCGAGCACTTTTCCAGTTGCTCAAGAGACGATGGTTGATATTTGGACCCCTACATTCGGAGGCACATTCAGATAGAAGGGAAAGGAAAATGGTCGGAATTCTGGTGGAAGAAGTCATTCTGTTGTATGCTACTAGTACTTACACATATAATATTATCAGAAACCCTATCCAAGTTGGGAATGATCGATTAGATCAAAGAAAAAATGTAACATGAAGAACAGAAAACAGACAAGCGAAGCCCAGATAACAACTTATCCCTGGATATTGAAAGAAGCCATACTGTAGAGAAATTGTGAAGGAGAAAGAAAAGGGAATGATCCTTCAAAAATACATGCTTGCTAGTGTAGGGCCAGTAGCCACAGGCAAAATAATATTGGTTGGCCAACACAATGGGATCATTTGGTATAATATTGATCAATAATTGTAATAATTAAGGAATAATTATGATAAGATTAATGTTGGGTCTATAGAATAAGAATAGATGCTGACTTTAGGAGGGGAATATGTTATATGAAAGATTTGTTTTAGATAACATTAATTTTTTTGTTGGTTCATGATTTAGTTTAATCAAGTAGAAGAAAGGATATAAAGGAGCTTTTGTTGTTTCTTTCTGCTACTGCTATATTGTGCACAGAGCTGGCACTATCTTTAGTTTTATATGAGAGGAAGAAGGGAAAAGAAATAAAGAGAATAATTGAATTCCTGAATAGGGTAGGAGTGAGAGTGGGGGAATGTCATTTGATTGGAAATCTCTCACTTTTGATTTGTTTATGTGTTTGGAATATTGTGAGTGGAGGTCAGAAATTGGGCCACAGCAAGATTTTATAATTTTATTATATTATTTTTAGGTCTATGTATGCTTTTGTGCTTTTCATCCAATGGCCACATTGAGGAGCTTTCATTGGAAGACTCTCTGTCTCTATATTCCCATACGCTATCCTGTTTACTCTCCGAAACTCAGATTTGTGGGCACTTACGATTTGAAGGGATGGTAAAAAGAATGCCATTGGAGGTTTATTATAGGTTCCATACATCAGAGTGTAAATTAAAAATTGGAATTTCACTACTTCCAATATTCCAGATTCTAGAATAAGTTCACTTTGGGTAATTTTGAGAAATACATTAGTCCAACAAATCGAAAACTCAGGGGCAAAATGCTTAATATGTACTCTAATAATAACTAATGATTAGCAAGGGTTACCTGATTCCATCAATATGATCCAGATTGCATGCCTAACTTGCGGCTATCAATTTGAGCTTCAAACAACTTATGCTCTCAGCCTGTGCTTCTTCTTCTTCCTTTTTTTTTTTTTTTGTTTTTTCTGACATTTAGAAGCATTTAGTGTATGCTATGAATTTGTGTCGTTAATATAGGAATAATCACATCAAATGATTTCAATATCTTTCAGAACATACATCTCCTTTTGAGTCCCGTTAGGTAAGTATTCGTGTAAAGCTGTAACCACTGACTTTGCAGCTTTAACACCTATAATTATGACAAATCCTAAGTAACATAATACCGACTAAATTAGTTTTGTTGTATCAAGTGGAGAATGTTAGAGAATTTACAATGAAGAAATAAAGTGGCTTGAATATCTCTTATTTGATACTCCACTTGACGAGTATGTATCGACTCTCCTACTTTACCTGTTATAGCTTCAGCAAGTAAAAGTGTTTGCTTCTGTTATCTCCTACTTAGTCCTGAGTTTGGCATCCTAAAGTCGATCACTTTAGAAATTCTTTTCTTTCTTTCTTCAAAGTTGCATCAACTTTGCCAAGAAACAGAAATGCGTCAAATAGAAAGAATCTATATAGTCTTCCATGTGATTTAGGACACCAAGAATTTTACTTGCCAATCGGCATTTGTCTTTTATTTGAACTTCTTCCACTCTTCAATGAACTTTCTATCTACTGTCCTACAAGCTGAGTTTCAATATCATTGTTGGAAAGTAACATTATTTTGGAGAGTAATTCCCATGATGGCATTAATTCTTTATAATTTTGCGTGGAATTTATTTTTTTCGTAGGCAAATAATACAACTGCAGAGCCTTGTGTACTGACTGCATGTGCTTTGCACATGCATTTCTTTGTGCAGGGAAGAAGCAGAGTAATACTTCCTACTCAAATAGTTAGGAGTACATTTCCACACAAAAAAGATACCAATGATTTTAACCTTTCCAAGATAGAAGTTAAATTAACAAAGTATACAAAAACAAGGATTGTTGCAGCAGCTTCTTTTATTGAAGCAATACATTAACATTAAAAGCATAACTTCTTATAGATTGTAAAACACAGAAAGTAAGGCTAAGAATCATGTACTCCACTGCTGATACCGGCAGTTCAATGATACTGAGGTAATTCTAATAATTTGAGGTTAAGAGTTCCATTTCTCCTTAATTTATTTATTATCTAAAGTTGTAGTGCAAAGTATGCTGAAGACAATCTTTACGTATTTAACCCTTCACTCAAATGGGCAAATATAACATTGCCTGCTAATGCGAATGCATCATCATTGGGATCAGCGTTAAGTATTTTTAATTGGATTTAATCACTTACCTAAGCTTTTCGTCACCCAAAATGCTGCCACACTATGACCATTAAATAAAATTTATTCTAGATTCCATCTAATTAACTTTCTCCTGATTAGGAAGAACAAAAACGACTTAGAAAAGTAAGGAAAGGAAATTTGAAACTATTTACGATTGGAATGATTGCCATAGACCCTAAAATTTGAACCGAATATCTAGTTTTTTAAGCAGGCTAATGGGACAATAAAACTTTTTGGAACATAAAGGAGTCAACTTGCACCCCAGCTATGCTGGTTTAGATTATATTCTAACATTAACGGGAATCCATTTATGTAAGCACGTACATAAGCAAAGAACATTATATGAACTAATATGTTACATCACTCCATCAAAGTACCTTTGCCCTCAAATTGAACAAATTGACCGGATATATTGTCTACAATAGCATATTTAAGTTAGACTTATAAATTTTTTTACCTCTTTTTTAATAAGAGATTTGATACTACCTCTCATGTGAGATGTCATAACCTCTTTTTCTGAGGCAGCTAATGTCTTCATCAAGGTTCCTTATTAATTCCTAAATCTATATCTAAAATCTTTCTTCTTTTTTGACATGGAACTAATTTGTTGTGTATGACTTATATACACGAATGTACTTTGAAGTGTTTATGAAAGAATGTGAGAGTTTTTTAGAAAATTTCGAGTAAACACGGCCTAACACATAATCTCTGAAATACTGAGTTGAAAATACATGTTGAAATATGATCATGATGGTATGATCAAGAATTTTCTAAGGAGGACACGACTTAAGACACGAGCATATCAGAGGCTATGTCTATATTTTAGAAAGATATAATGTGTTATACAACTCGAGATACATAATTCTTGGTTGTGTTTATAATGAATAACCTTATGCAAAAATATATTTTTAATGGATTTCAAAGTCTAGAAGGATTTTAGGACATATTATAGTCAAGTTTAAGTTAAGGTGGATTTAGTAAATGTACAAGTCTTATAGAATTGTAATAGTTAGAGTTTACAATTAACTATAGTTATGTCTATATCTATCTATCTATTTACTATCTATCTATCTGTTTGTCTGTCTATATCTACACACACACACACACACACACACACACCCCTTTCTCAAGTGAGTTATTGAATCAATAGTAAAATCATAGCTTTTGGCTTTTAAGGATGTAGGCACATCAAATATATTAAACCTCATTAAAATTTTTCTTGGGTAATTCTTATTTATTTCATACTACTTTATTTTTACAATTAATTATTTCCCAAAAAGTGGTATCACAACATAGTTGAGACAATAATGATAGTGGTTGCAAAATTGGAAGTGGAGAAGTTCAATGGAACTAAAAATTTTAGGTTATAGCAACACAGAGCAAATGATTTTTTTGCATAGTAATGCATGTTAAAGAGGTTACAAGTGAGTTGCCCAAAACATATGGAAGCGCTTCACTAGGAATGGTTACAAGCATAAGCAACTGGAGCCATATGATTACATTTAAAAGATAGGGTCATGTACCATATCATACAGATTGCATCCTTCGTAGAGATATTGAAGAAGATAGTCAATACTTGTCGAAGTCTCTCATAAAGAGAATATACATATTGAAAATAAAGGAGGAAACAAAGATGGAACAACATATTAATGTGTTCAATTGAATAATTTGTGACCTTTTATGACTCAAAGTGACTATTGAAGATGAATATAAAGTGACGATTTCCCTTCACTCATACCTCTATCTTATGAACACTTGTGACCACACTCATATTGTGTAAAAAGATAGATGGTATGGAGGACATCACCATTACATTATTGAAATATAACCAATATAGAATAAATACTAGTGAAGCCTCTCAAGTTGAAGGGCTATATTTGAGAGAAAATTAGGATTGTGGAAGATAGTAAGAAAAATATGGCTAATCTAAATGTATCTTTTAGATCTAAATCTAAAGGTAAAACAATAGAAATGTAACAATTATAAAGATATGCTCTATGTTTCAATTAGTCACTTTTAGGACTCATAGATTTTAAATACATGATGCTTACATTATATGATGAAAAATAAGGATTGATTTATGTCATATACATTAGACAAATTTAGCATTTTCTAAATGAGGAACGATAAAGTTTATGACTTTTTTAAAATAGGACAGGTCAAGATTAAGATGCTTGATGGTGTTATTAGAATGACTATGATGAAAGGACCAATATTGGAAAAGAAATCTATAAAATGATAATAAACATAATTTTAAGTAGAGAAGTTACAACCGTAATGTTAAAGGAAGATAGTACTATATTACATCATATACGGCTAGGTTATCACGATGAGCAAAGGATGACAAAACTTCATAAGAGGAACATATTGAAGGATGTAGACTTTTGTAAGTTTTATATGCCTAGTAAAATTTTAAGTTGACCTTTAAAGATGTAGTGTTTAGAAAGCGGGATCTATTAAAACAATCATATAAAATGAACATGTCAGGATCAATGGTGAGCAATATTGATTTAAAGGTGGTACAGATTAATTAATTGACTAATTGAAACATAGAGCATATCTTTATCATTGAAAGTCAAGAGAAGGATAGATGAATGAGTGCTATAATGAAGGATATCAAGTTTCATAAGATCAGAGAAATGATTGCTAGTGTTTAAATTTTGTTGTAAAAGAGTCATATTTTGGAAAATGCAACTGACATGTTGATAAAGTTGGTTACTAAAGAGAAGTTCAAGCATTATTTGAATTTGATTAACGTCTCAAATGTTAGATATAAACACACCCAACCTATTTAAAGTATATTTGTCAAGGTGGAGATTATTGTGTATGGCTTATATATATAAATATGCAATAGCAGAGGCATTTTTTAGAGTATGTTAGATGAGCATGATATATTCATCAAGAAGGTGATTATCTTATATGGCTCATATATACAGGTGTAATTTTAGAGTGTTTATAAAAGAATGCGTGCACACGACTATATGTTAGGTTGTATTTTTCATTAGAATGCCAAGGTGAAGACATAGGCTAAAACATAGTTAGAATATAGGCACATCGATCTGGTAGAGGATTTTTCAAGGAGGGCAAAGTTTAGAACATATACATGTCAGAGCTTATGTCTAGGTTTTAAAAAGAAACAATAAGCTACATATCCTAGGATATAGGCATCTTAGATGTTGTTTTTATGTGTACAGAGAAATAATAAGATATATAATTTAAGACATACTAGTATCTCAAGTTGTGTTCATAATAGCATTACAACTGCAAATTTGGTAGATTTCAAACTTTATAAGGATTCTATGACCTATTAGAATCATTTACAAACTAAATTAGGTTTGTTAAAGGGGTAAGTTATATTCAATTATAACAATTAGAGTTTATAATTAACTACTATAAACCTAGTTTATATATATGAAATTTATAATATTCATTAGGTGAATTATTGAATCAATAGTAAAATTATGTACTCTTGGGTCTCAAAGACATAAGGACATCTAATTGGTTGAACCTCGTTGAAATGTTCTTATGTTTTTGTTGTTTCTTTTATATTACTTTTTAATTTTCTACATGTTATTTCTCAACGCAATTCATTCTTATGCTTATCCAACTACAGTATTATAAGAGTCGTATATTGCTTAGGTCATATCAGTAATGCCACTCCTTGTCCTTGTTGTCTCTAAATGTTATAAGCTCACTAACTTTCACTTAGTTTGTCCTAGACCCAACATCATTGTAAGGCCCTAAATTACACCCTAGTAGGAATGTTATATGTCCACGAAAGTATATGTGAGAGGAGTTAATGATTATGATTTGATTGTGTATTGCTTAAGTCTTGAATTTTGGTTTGATGGATTATAATTAGTAACTTGGAATTTATTTGTTACAATTGAAAAATTGAAGAATTAAAATGTACATTTGGACTAAGAAAAATGTCAAGTGGCAAGATAAGTTGACACATGGAAAGTGTGGATGACTAAGCCTATACATTGAGAGATATGTGGCATAAGTAAATAAGTGACAAACGGCTTAATAGAATTGTGACATTTGGTAGCTTACATGGAGGGAAAGTGGGCTGCAAGAGCTAATGATAAGTGCCACTACATAATTGTGACATCTAGCACCAAATGAATTGTAACATCTCGTTATCCCATGTTAGGGGCTAGAACCTTAGCATAGTGTACAAGAGAGGTTACTGAGAAATTAAAAAGTACATATCACGCTTATGCATAATGTGGCATGCACATACACCTGAATATTGATTTTTTTCACATTAAAATGATTGTATATGCATTCATTGATATTTTCCAATCAAAATTGATCTGTAAATGTGAATTGTGGATTTTATGTAGCGCCCCCTTACGGCAGGGTATACACCGGGACGCCAGTAGGTCGTACCGATACATATCCTACGATAAGAGTGCGCTACGAACAATCACTACTATACTTCACATGGGATCATAATAATAAACATCAATATAAAATTACGAACTTTTTAAAACTAAAATTTTCCTCATTGTATTTCATCAAAATCAGAAATTTACAACTATCACTGTTTACTATCTGTACATCACTCCAAAAGCTGAGTACAATTTGCTACATAACAAGGACAATACAATACATCAGTCCTAACTAGGTCATCCCAAAAGTCCCAGCTGACCG
>JAOTAX010000198.1:44127745-44146592 GCA_025629825.1 Erythroxylum guanchezii
ATGCATGTACAATCATATGAATGTGCAAAAATGTGCATGTCACAATTAATTATGCATGATGTGCATTTTCCTAATTTATCAGAAATTCTCAAAATTTACAATTCTAGCCCTAACATGGGTAACAGGATGATACACCTACAATATGATCACTTATGTGACTTATTATCTCGAATGAAAGACTTTAATATGGCTATTAGATAATTGATGTCAATGTTAACCATTGTTTTAACCTGTAAAGCACGTTTTTGCACTCCTTATTGAACTAAAAAAAATAACATCTTTTTGAAGTAACTTACAAAGAGATAATGTGGTATGGGAAAAATCTTTAATGAATTTTCAATGTAAACAAAAAATCCAATAAACCATTATTGTTTAACAACTTTAAAAATGATCCAAAATTTAGTTAAACAATAACTTTAAAAAGGAAAGATCAACAAAGAAGAAAACACAACATTCACAATTTCATTTAATCCAATTAAACGCTTTTTATAGAAGCTAATAATTTTTATACAATAAATTATAACCTCCTAGTCACTATAAAGATTAAAGGGACTAAATATTTATTTATTCAATATTTAATTAAAAATTAATTATTTCATTCAATAAACCATTTGTGTGCATTAGAATCAACCAAAACAATCATAACACATAAGCATAGAAGAACAATTCACTACATAAATAGATAAAATAATTTGGATTAAGACTCAATTATCTCACAATTTGTAAAGTCTTAAGAGCTTCGATTCTCTTCAACCAAGATAAAGAACCTTAGCCATTAAAGGCCATAGCTACTACCAATATATATTAATGAAAGAGAATAATAGAAATTTAGTGAAGAAGCTGGAAAATAAAAAATGACAGGGATATCCCTTCCCCTCCTACACCTAGTTCCTTATATGATTAATTTACCTCACATTTTTGTTGTTAATGATGTCTTCTTATTGTAATTCTCTAGCTGGCCCAAAAAAAATCACAACTGCTATATTGTTCTCCAAATTTGGTCAAGATAGGATTAAAAATCCTAAAATGTTTGACTATAAATTTGAATTCTGGAAGTTAAAGCCGCTACTAAACTTACGCATGCCTAATCGTCAAGAACATTGTTGTTAGTTTTTATCTATTACTCTAGTTGTAGTTTAATTTGCATTTTTTTTATTTTTCAGCTCTAAATCTGTGAATAATATATGGATACAATAAATAAGTAAATCCCTTATATTGAATCTAAAATTGACCATAACACAAGGGACTTAAGACTTAAAATAACTACATTTAACAGTTCTATCAAATTGGTTCTAATGGTTTAACAAGTGATATTGTTCGCTATATAGATTCTAATTATTATGGAGATCTTTTAAGAACGAGATAATTGATATGTTATATCTTCACCCTATTTTGATGAGTGATTAGTTGGAAAGTAATACTTCATTTGATAGTTGCATTGTCTACAATAGAAACGGAACATGTCATTGATGGAATGGGTTAAAGAAGGTATATAGTTGTATGGTCTTATTTATAGTTTAATTGATTTAGAGAGGACATATAACAAGGTACCTAGGAAAATCATGTGGAGGAGTTTAAAGGTTAAGGCAATTCCTATGACCTATATGGGGGTGATTAGGGATATGTTTGAAGGGGTAAAAACTAGAGTAAGGATGATAGGAGGAGATATATAAATTTTTCTGTTGATATTGGGCTACACAAAGGCTCCTTATTGAGCCCATTTTTGTTCACATTAGTGATGAATAAGCTCACCAAAAATATTCAAGGAGACGTGCCAACGATATTATCTTAATGGATGCGATAAAAGATAGTGTCAATGTTAAGCTAGAAAGTTAGAATGATACGTTAGAATCGAAGGGCTTTAAATTAAGTAGGACTAAGATTGAGTACTTAGAGTGTAACTTTTCGGGCCATAAAGTGGCTTCCAATGTGGAGGTAAAGATGGGTTCAGAAGTTATACCATAAAAAAGAGTGTTTTAAGTACCTAGGGTCTACCATCCAAAGCAATGGAGAGATCAATGAAGATATAATTCACCATATCATATCAGAGTGATTTAAACAGAGAAGTGCATCAAAAGTTTTATATGACAAAAAGATACCACTCAAGCTTAAAGGTAAATTCTATGATTTAGCAATTAGGTCGACCATCCTATATGAGGCAAAGTATTGGCCCATCAAACAACTACATAGTCATAAGCTAACGGTGGCTGAGATGAGGATGCTCCTTTAGATGTGTAACATTAGTAAAATAGATAAGATCAAGAACGTATTGATAAGAGACAAATTAAAGGCGGCTAGTATTAATGAAAATTTAAGAAAGGCACGGCTTAGGTAATTCGAGCATGTTAAAAAGAGACACCCTAACGCTCAAGTGAGAAGATGCAAGAAAATAGTACTTAGAGATTGTAAGAGAAAAAAATAAAGGCCTAAGAAAAACTGGGGAGAAGTGATCAAGAATGATATAGTTATGCTGAAACTTACCAAAAACATGATCCACAATAGAAAATTTTAACGTATTAAGATACAAATAAAGGATATCTTATAGAGAGGTTATTCTCGTAATATTAAGTCTTTTAAACATTTTTTTTCGACTTTTTTGTTTATAGTAGCCTAAATATTTTGATTACATAGTACTTACCTTCTAGTTATTTATCTTAAACAAATTCTTACTTAGCCTAATTAATTTCTTGTAATGACTCATCTGGTTTATTCTTATACTTGTCTTTTTCTTTTTTTTTTTCTGATTTGTATATTTATTTACTTATTTTATCTATTAATGTTAATCTCTGCCTTATTTTATATGTATTGTATTATGAATTGCATTACAGTTTTTATATTTTTATTTGCGTATTTTTTTGTATTATCATTATTTTGCATTATATGTGGGTCTATTAGAAACAACTTCTTTACCAAATAGGTATAAAGCTACGTACTACTGGATCTTTCAAAATCCTGCATTTCAGTGAAAATCTCATTGAATATTATTGTTATTGTTGTTGTATAAATGTGGGTAATATCAATTTGGTCAAATCTCATAAATTTTTGTATTCTTTGTTCACACAAACACACACACAATCTTATAAATTTTGTTATGAACCAGCCGGTATTGGACGGTACGTACTGTACCGGCTGGAGAACGGTATGAAACAGGGGTGTTAATGTATCGAGTATAAATACCAATCGATACCGATCTGATTCGTCTGGTACCGACAATACCGACCGGTATCTATAATACCAGTCATATACTGGCTAGTACCGAAAATTTTGAAAAATATAGGGAATTATTAGCAAATTTTTCCTTTTTTTAAAAAAAATTACTTTCCAGCCTCTCTCCCTCCCTCACCCCTTCTTCTTTTCAAAGTTTTTATAATTAATTATTTAGTTAAACTTTTGTTGTGATTTTCTAATTTAAAATTTTAAAATAAAATAAATATTTTTATTGCTAATAATAATTATACATTAAATTAAACTTAAAATAAATTATTTTATTTTAATTTTTATATAACATTTATTAAAAAATTATTAATAAAAATATTTTTAAATAAATAATTTAAAAATTATTATTTATAAACTAATATATATTTTATATATTTTAACTATTAAATCAAAATTTATTTGAAATTTATATTTTTAAAAATATTTTTTAATTTAATTATATTTTTAATAATTATTAAATTATTTTTATAAATTAAATTAAAATATTTAAAATTTTATTAATAATTAATTTTAATTAATTAAATATATAATATATTTAATTGATAGTAAATTAAATAATATATGTTTTTGTTTCATATTTTAATTCTACTTAGTTGTTTCTTTATCACGAACTCTTATTTAAAATGTAATAATTTGAGAGTTAATGATATTTATTGTTCTTTTTATTGGATGTTTTGATGTAATTATTATTTATTATATAATGATAATTGTAATTGTAATTGTAATATTTTAAATATTTTGTATTTTTTAATTTTATATTTGTACGATAATGATTGTCTTTTTTTATAAAAAGTGTTGTTATTATTTATATGTGAAATATCTTAAAATTATTGTTATTTTATATTAATTGTGATTATTATTTATTATTATAATTTTTGAAGACAAAGTTAAAAATATACATTACAAATGTACAATATGACAATGAACTATTTTACAATTTTTTAAAAAATTCAGGAACTATTTTATAAATTTAAAATATTATTTAAAATAGTGCCCGATATTGACCGATACCGATACAGCAGTGTACTAAAACTCACTCCAATAGTAAGTGCAGTTCGATATATATATATATACTTACTGTTAAAATCACGTTCCGCGTTCAGAAATTTTCTCTTTGAGAAAAAGAACAAAAAGTCACTTGCTCACGCGGATATATATATATATATACACTTACGGGTAAAATCACATTCCGCGTTCCTGTTCAGAAATTCTCTCTTTGAGAAAAAGAACAAAAAGTTACTTGCTCACGCGGAACAATAACCGGGCAAGAGTTTAAATTTCTCGATCCAAATGATGCTATGCATCTTTTAGTATTTTGTAAACGATGACAATAACAGCCAGGTCGAATCAGATGTTCAAACGCATAATGCAATTAGCTTGAATTCTTAAAATACTAACAGTGTAACACGGTAAAACCTACTCATCAAGGTCAAGTCAAAACAAGAGCAATAATAAGTTCCGAGTTTCCAAATTAGAAAGCATTTGCGCTGTGTACCGTTACCCCATTCTAAGAAAGAGGCATGTGAGGGTTACTCTTTATTTAAGGGAACTTATTATTTACTTATTGAAAGAAGACAATAATGAATCAATTCAAAAAATTAAAGGAACTGATGTAGGGTAAATAATTGACGGCATCACTAAATTAATTGTCTTCAATTGCAAAATTATGTTTATTTATACCATTATAATTGAATTAGTTATTGTTAAATATAAAATTCACATATATTAATTCATCGGTTGATTAATTTTAAAAGATTATAATTTATCCTCTTCTTAATTTTATCACAAAGGAATAAAGAATTCATATCATATTACGGCTAACAATAACAACAATAACAACTCTCAATATAAATTTCGTTGATACATAGGTTCAACAAGATTCTTTTTTTAAAACGGATGAATCCGCAGTTGCTATCTTTTAGATGTGTACTGAGTAAATTTTCGGATTGACGTAATTGTCTGCAAATCACATCAATCGGGTATTCTGCACTAGGCAAACCTTATACGACAGGATCGATCAAGAGAGTATAGGTAGGAAGAATTAAATATAAGACCTTTTGGTCTCATTTTCTTCCACTCTACTAACTTGATCACTCCCTAAAAGCGGAGTCAACAAGATAATTATCAATAAGAATTAAATTTAACTCAAAACAGTTCTTTTAAAAACGTAAGAATATCATTAAGTAAATGTTGAAATGCTTAAGCAATGGCTACCAGAATTCAGATATATTTGCTAAAAGGAACATTATGACATTTAAATTATTAAAAATTATACCTTAGTAAAAACTACATAGAAATTTCAACTCTTGCCCTGACATTGTCGCAAGCGACCCTCCATTCATCTTTTTTTTTTTTAATTTTGTTGACTTACTCCTGGGAGAGAAGATTTTTGAGCAAGAGCGCAAATCATGGTTTTAGCAGTAAGATTAAATGGATAATTGTGATTTGCTCGAATTCCGTCATAACTAGGGATTTGGGGTGATAGTAATATCATAGGGGCGCTCAATAGTCGAGTCAGGTCTAGTGAATGTCCAAAAGGTATAACGAAACTTAGCTTGTATTCCTAGATCCTTAACGAGTCTAACACGGTAAAACTCAAGGTCAAGTCAAAGCCAAGATCAAGGACAAGAATTTTTTAGTTTCCAAATTAGAAAACACGATCAAGTATGGGTCAGTTACCTAAGCCAGTAGAACTATAGCATCCACATTTCACTCACACACGCAAATCTTATTGGATGAAAGGAGTTTACCGTACATAAAAATCAGCCAAGAAAGGCAAACACAGGAAAGAAGACCAAAATAATCTTTATTATCATCGTTTTACATACGCATGGCACAGAAAAGGAAAAAACAGCCTGGAATCATAATATTACCGTATGACATTAGACACAAGGCAAGCAAGTATGGAGGTATTATTTTCCACAAGAGCATATCCTGTAGAATTGAAAATAGAAAATGAAGACTGAAGTTTGTTCTGGAAATCAACCGAATCTAAGCAGCTCCCTTGAGCTTCTTTGTGACTGTTGCTAAGTACTTCCCCTGGTGGAAAGCCTGCTCTAGTTCAAGCTGGGTTGGCTGTCTTGAACCATCACCAGCAAAAGTTCCTGCACCATACGGACTTCCACCTTTCACTTTCTCCATCTCAAACATGCCAGCGCCAAAAGTGTAACCGATGGGTACAAATACCATGCCATGGTGAACAAGTTGTGTGATAGCTGTCAACCTGTGCCAATTTCAAAACTTTCATAAGAAAATTGGTATTCTTCCCCAAAATTCAGAAGTATGAGTGACTAAGCAAGCAATGGGAACCTACGCTGTAGTCTCCTGTCCACCGCCTTGTGATCCAGTGCTAAAAAAGATTCCAGCAGGCTTGCCTGCAAGCTGCTGTGTTCTCCATAGACCTCCAGTTGCATCCATGAATGCTTTAAATTGGGCAGCCATCATGCCAAATCTTGTTGGGAAGCCAAAAACAAAACCATCAGCGTCAGGAAGATCTTGAGGTGTAATGATTGGCACATCACTCTTTGGTGGTGCACTCATTTTTGACAGCACCTCTTCTGGCAGAGTTTCAGGAACCTGTTTCTCAAAAATGAACAGTTCAGGCATCAGTGTCTTAAATTCCAGATTGACCACTGACATGATAGCATACTTGCAGAGGATATAATAATGAATTCATCAGACAATTAGATATAATTATCAGTAGAAGTACTATGCAGCATGCACAATAAACATAACAGATCATGAAACTGAAGCCAACAAATAGGATGCAAAACTATAAGTTCATGTACGATGCAACTGCATATGAAATTAAAGACAGCTGTTGAGACATCTGATGGCAGAAGGGGGGAACTGCACGAGTCATCAAGCACCTAAAAAGGATGTAAAAATTTAACATGAAATTGGGGTAAAGACGGTAAACAAAACATAGTTGAGATATAATTTTAAAAGTTACAGGCTGAAACTGCATCTGAGAAGGACAACATAGGAAACAAGATTTAGAACATTATGCCAAAAGTTTAGACAAAATAGTCCAATCAGCTACGGAAAGACAAATACCAGTGAACCACCTTATCACTTGACAAGAAGGCAACCATTCATCCCTTAATTGAAGGACTCATTATATTGAAGGTCTCATTCTATTGAATTTACAACATCTCTTATTGCATACAGTTGCGTCATTAATTGGGCACGTCAGAGGACTCGAGCAAATTAAACAGTTCAATATCATTAAAAGTATGAATTTTCTTACCTGCCATAATTTGGGTTCAACACCTTCAACAGATGCAACCCCTTTCTTGATTTCTTCTGCCAGTTTCTCCACATGTCCATACATGGAATAGTAACTATAAAAGTAACAAAATTTTTGGAAAATCTCAAAAGGGTAACCCAAGAAAATTGCAGGCTTTGAACACTAATCAAATCTTACTCCCCACCCCAACTATAAGAAAAGCAACAAAAAAGTTGGGGAGCAAAGGAGGGAGGGAGAGAACCTTAAAACAAACGGAATAGCGCAAATCGTACTACAAGAACTTCGGTAAACAACAGAACCCCACTCTTGTCTTCACTTAAAAATTATAACTAGCCTTTTCTTAAAAAATCTGAATCAGTTCTAGTATTCCTTGGTAACTTTAAATTCAGTAATTTCTTTCAATTTAAAGGTCTTCAACAACAGTTAATCTTATTGAAAATTGATGGAATGAAAGACATTGAGATCATTGCATGAAAAGCTTAAACAACGAGAAGACAACAACTACGAGAAGTTTGTAATTATGTGCATTCCTTGGCACAGAGTTTAGAGATTTCATAAGCATTGTTAGCGACATGAATCACAGACCAGTGACTTGATCAGTGCAAGATTAAAGGTAAAGATCGTTGGTTTCTATTAAATTATTAATAAGTAAGGGGCTGAATCACGTAGACATTTTCTGAGCATCCATGAAAAGAAAAAAAGAAGACAAAATATCTGATGCATCAAAATAGAAAAAGCCCATGCCACCGAAACAGGAACAAATAGGCAAACAAATCGATAAGATAAAGAGTAAAACGCTAAAAATTAAGAAGAAGAAGAAGCTCAAATTAAGAAATTAAAAAAGAGAATAAGAAATGAAAGGTATGTATATAAAGAAAGATAGAGAGAAAGACATACACAATATAGAGTTTGGTAGCCATTGAATCGAGTTGAATTGAAGAAGTTGAGAGGGAAGCAGCTTCAAAGGCTTTCCTTTTGTTAAAATGAGTTTTTAGATTTTAGAGAGAGAGAGAGAGGTTGACGCTTTCTCAGTGGACACAGAGAGATTTATGCAACCCAACCAGCCCTTTTTGTAGGAACCTTTTTCTTGTTTTTTTTTCTTTTTCTTTAAAATTTTTTCTTTGCCCCCCGTATGAGCTTCAATTACCTTTTCTTTTCTTTTTTTCCATCGTCTTTTACTATCTTCTAAATTAATACGCACGGCATGAATCATGCAATCATGCTTTTAGTTTTTTTTTTCATTTTGTGTTTCAATTTTAACATAAAATTTAATAACTCTTTGAGAATTGGTATCTAGATGATGTTGTAAGATTTATGAAATCCATTTATGATATTGCTAAGCGCATAAATAATTTATTTATTGGAGTTGGGATTAATAAAATTATGGTTTGATTTTGATTTTAAATGATTTCTTTATATTAAATGGTTTATAAACTATTATATGTATCTATAATTTATTTAATATATTATTATTATTAGATAAAATTATTGGTATTAGCGGAATATAAGTTGGTAAAAGTATTGCGGTCAAATCGTTGTGATTAAGAGGATGATGATGATAAATTTAATGTCAAGCTCATCATGATAATTACGAAACGTGGTCGTTACAAGGTCACTCTCGTCTCTAGAAGGTGTCAAGATTCGAAATTAGGTTGATTACTGTTACTCTTCAGGTGTTTGATTGGGTGTGCAAGGACTTAGGAGAAAGTGCTGGTTGGTCCATCTGAGCAGTTGATCTGAATGCGTTTTGGTAGATGCCGTTTTGACTTTTGATTGTTTATAGGTGGGCGGACTGAGCGTGGCCGTATTTGAATGGATGACGTATCGTGAATTGCATGCTGACACCCGTTCTTCTAGAGCCTCTCATCCTTTATCATAGCACTACTAAAACACTTACTATTTCTCCGACGACCGTTAAGGAAGTACTACGCTAAGATATGAATGGAACTCCCTACGTTCGAAAGGTGACATGGGTCGAGTGATAGTTTCTGTTGCTTCTTTTTCCTTGTAAAAAAAAAAAACTTACTATTTCGGTTTTTGTAATTGTAAAATAGTAGGCATTCATTCCTAACGCTAATACTGATAATATTCTAATTATGTTATTATCATGCTTCACAAACGCTCGTCCGTCACCTGCCGCTGCCTACTTTCTTGGTTAAATATTGCACGGAGTTGATCGAACACATTATCTCCTTTAAGTTTTGTTTCGTTTTCTATTGCAGAAAGTTAAATAACCTTTTTAAGCCTTTAATTATTTGCATTCCCGTTATAACAACTAACCTTGTCCTTTGATTTTGACCCACTTTCTGCTTCCGATTAGAGACGACAATTTTCAGGCAATCAACTTAACTTTAGTTGTTTTCAATGAATCCATCTAAGCCCACACAAATTTAAAATCTACTTATTCTAAACAAAATATCATCATTTTATTTAGAAAAATTAGGCCTCGAGTAAGCTTAGGTCTGAACAATGCAAACCGTAATTTAATTAAAAAAATAAATTATTCCATATTTTTATTTTTAAATCTTTAATTTTATCTCAATCCCCAACTATAATAAATTTTTTATTAAGAGTATAATTATATATTCAAATTATTAAAAACATATAAGTTTTTAACAACGTTAACAATAAGGCTTCAGTGAAAAATATATTTTAAATAGTATTAGGATTTGAAATATAAACAAGTTAAAGTTAGAGAATAGAAATTAAAAAATTTTAATTTGGTGAACCAAGAGCCCGAGCTCAAGTTATTTTGTTTTCCCTTGAAAGATACTCATGTTGCTTTCTCTCCATAAGCTAACAACTATTTTCTTTTAATTATATTTTGCAAATGATGAATTCACCTGAAACATTTCCTTTATTGAGACTGAACCACTAAATTAGTTTTTGCTAAATAGATGAGGGAGCCATATTTTGCATAGGTCTTGGATTCAATACGAAACAATGTGAAAGATTAGATGTTCCTCTGATTCCTAGTTGTGAGCATAAAAGGTGTAAATATTTATAATTCTAAGGAACCTCTTCAGTCTATACAAGTGCCGAGTTTTTCTTTAGTGGCTAACTAAAGGATAAAAGATGCTTTAGTTCAGATTTTATTGAACCACACTATCTTATACCATCAAACCTTAGGAGCATGATACTTTATAAGCACATTATATGAATTCTTAGTAAAATTGCAAAAATAATACTTGCTTTAGAGAAATAACTAGAACTTTATCGATGAGAGGAGGACTAGGCAACTCAGAGATCCCTAAAGTTATGTAAAGCCCTTCTTTAATTGTAGCCTGATTTGAAATGTCACTTCTTATAAAACCAAGTTCATCTAGCCTGCTTAAGGGGTCGTAAATAGACCAATTGTCATACCAGAAGGATGAAGATAACTTATCGTCAATCTTATGTTGGAACATTAGTGTTACTACTTCCTTTCGTTTGAGTATTACACTATAATCTAAGAAAAGTCATGCTTTCGTTTAATGGATTAGAAGGTAGTATTCCTAAGATAGTGTACGTGTAACATACCTTACCTAAAAGGCCTATTTATCTATAAACACCCTCCAGATTCTCTTAATTATAAGAACCTTATTGGTGGTTCAAATATACAAAATTTTAAGGCCTTCCTCATCTTTAGGTTCCATGACGTCCCTCATCTTTAGGTAAGCAAAGCTCTTTCCATTTAACTTTTTCAAAAGCTCTCATGTTTAAATAATCTGACCAAAGAAAGTCCCACATGATCCTCTTAATGGATTTAATGATGTTTGTAGGGAAGAAAACACAAGCTGGCTAATAATCATGAAAATTATTCAACACTGAATTTATTAATTAAAATATACTCGCTAGTGTAAGGTTTTTGTTACACTAACTTGATATTCTCTTATAATTCTATCAATAAGAGATTCAGAATTCAAGGAAGTATGTATCTTAATAGAATTGGGGATGCCAAGATAGATGATAAGAGGATCTATCACCTTTAAGCCTTTTATGTTTAAAAGCCCAATTAGCTAATTGCAAAGCACTCTTCGATGCTATTAGCTAGCTCTTCTCCTTATCAATAGAAAGACCCAACATTAGTTGGAATGTGTTAAATATAGATATGAGTGTATTGATGAAACTAGAATCAGTCTTAGAGTATAATATGAAGTCAGCTGTAAAGGTTAGGTTATAAATCCCTAATCTTTTACATTTACGTGATATTTATAGCATTACTCTTAGTTTATCATTACTTTCAACAGCCTTATAAATACCTCCATATTAAATGTGAAGAGATAAAGATATTGTGGATCTCTTTATCTCAACCATCTAGCTCTCTTAATGATTCTTGTAAACTGTGATATCTCGTCTCTTAAATTGATGAAGGATCTAAAGTGTTAGACTATTGAGTCACATGAGAGACATCATATAAAATGAATTTGGTACATTTGTGATATAATTTTATGATTGTATTCATATGCATAATATTAGCATACACACATGAATTGTGATTTAGACAAATTGCACTCAATTGACATATTTCGATGTGTTAAATTAAAATGAATGTGTATTTCCAATGTCTCGTACTTTGGATTACCAATGACAAGAATTGATGGACTATAATTGATAACTTGGAATTTATTGTTACAATTGAAAATTTGATAAATTAAAATGTACATTTAGTCTAGGTAAAATGCTAAGTGGCAAGACAAGTGGATATATGGAAAATTAGGATGACAAAGCTTATAAAATGAGTGACATTTGGCATACATAATTGAGTGACATTTGGCGTAGAGATTAATTGATAAATGGCATTGATCATTGAGTGACAAATGGACTAATAATTAGGTGACATTTGGCAGTTTATGGAGTGGATAAATGGCTTACATGCTTAGGGACATATGTCATGGTAATAAGGTGACACCTAATACCTAATGTGTCAAGTTTCTGCAGGAGTACTTCAGCTTTGTTCATTTTTCTCTTTTCTATTACTCTCAACACCGAAACCCTTATAACTTCTGCATCTTGCTTCCATTTTGTTCATAGTCACTTAAGATCCATGGAGAGCTAGGTTAACTTGATGAATTGAGTTGGAATTTGAGCTAGACAAGTAAGTAAAATATTGCTCTTTATGGAATGTTATAATAGAGAGTTTATGATGATGGAATTGGGATGGATTGTATATGATATTGATGATGACGTGTGCTGGAAATTGATACATGAACTTGGATACTTTTCTATCTTGTTCTTGATGTATGAAAATTGTGGGTTATATAGGTTGTTTTATAGATGAATTAGATTGGATTTTGAGGTATAATGAAGGTGAATTTATATTAAAGAAAAAGTACTAATATAGTGGTCTTGAATGGGAAAGAACTAGGACTACATGTATAATTAATGAATGATAGTTTCTATTTTGATTTTGATGCATAAAAGACCATAATTTGTGAGCTAACAGATGAATGATTTGAATTAGAATTGGATATGGAATTGATAAGGATTTAAAGCATAATTAATGGACTATGATGAAGATGTATGAGTTTGGTATGAAGGTGAGAAAAGTTGGAAAAATTTTGAAGGAAAAGGGGGGTGAACCTTCGGTTCACTCATCCCATGATCATGGGAACTACATAAGCTCCTTCCCACGATCGTAGTGTAAGGTTCTGATCATGCATCTCATACATAATATATATTAAACATACGCAGCAGAAAATAAAACAGAACCTCAAAAACCAAATCTACTCGTGCATATAGATATAGAAAACAAAAACATGAAATGTAAGATGTTTACATACTTTTTGTAAATCTTCTTCATTCTTTAATCTTCTCTGCATTGGGTTTTTGTAAACCACAACGATCAACGAAGACTGTCTCTAATGAAAATCCACACAAAGATAGAAGGATAAAACCTCACTAAGAGATGGCTAGAGTTCTTTCTTTGTGTTAGCAAAAACAAAAACTTTTGTGAGAGTTAGAGAGAAAAAGAGTGTGTATATGTAAGAAAGAACTTTTCTTTTTTGTACTTGTCTTACACAAGATACATGAAAAATCATCTCTATTTTCTGCACCATTTGGCCTTCCATAACCCCCATAACTAATGAAAAGTTCTGGGAAGTTAATGGTTATGAATAATATGCATTAATGGAAGTTGTGGGAAGTTAATAACCATGAATAACATGCATTAATGGAAGTTTGGGAAGTTAATGGCCAAATTGGCAACTAACAACACTTGTTTCTAATCCATTCCATACAACATTTTCTACCATGATCACATCGCGATACAATCCTGAAACACTATCTCATATCTTGAATCAACATTCAAGACCATTTTACTCATCCTTCAGATCTCCAATATGTGTGACCCATTAGGTTCCTGTTTATATTGGCCACTTGAATTAACACTTAATTTAAGTAAGTCAAGAGCGGTATCTAGCAACACGTCATATCCCCCAATTGACTAGAAAGTCAGTAGTTTGACTATGAACCCTTCCATTCATAATGTTGCCATGCAATTCGTCCTTTCACTATCTATACTCCACTTGGTTCAGAGTATGGTTAAAGTGTCAACTCCCACTAGACTGGCTACATCACATCTAGTCCAACTGATATTAGATCTTATCCTGAGGATCTCATTACTCTATGTATCATTGAAGACTTTTATGACACATATCTGCTCTAGCCAGAGACTCCTAAGTAATGACCCTGATAAGAGGTCGTGGGTATAATCTCCTTCTATCAAGAGCGGTGAATCCTTTATTGGCTATTTAATTACCTCTGAATACCTCAAGTTGTACCCTAATCACTACCCTATGAGTAACCCCTGAAAAGCACCGATGAATCAAGTCAGAGCACAGGATCAGTATCCGAGATATCCTTGAGCACCTCAAGTCAAATGATACTTGCACCATTGTTATGATGAGACTATCATTGACACTGGAATATAATATCCATATGATTGTCTCATAATAGGTCAATTCAATATACTTATTACCTTTAGTAAGCATCCACATGTTAACTATAAACAACTCATGTATACAGTTTATAAGATCTATTGCTTGATCCAATCAAGGAGTATAACATGTACTAGTCTATCCGGATTAATGATATCTCTTCTCATTAATCCTATAACTAGGGAAAGTTTAGATACTAACATAATTACACATGATAGGAATCTCATTATCATGATTTCCTTCATGCTATGTTTTATATCAAGAACTTCATTAAATCAATTTAAGATCAACATCAAATCCATAAATGTATGAACATCAAAATAATGAAACATGCCTTTATAAATCATAAAATGATTATTTACTAAAAAAATTATAGAATGATTTGTACAATAAATGCTAAAGGTGATTACCTTTAGAGCACTTCTCTAATAAACTCCCACTTGCACTAAAGCAAATAGCTTTGATATCTAATACCATAAGCGTGTGCATGTGAAACAAAACTCTTTTGGAAAATAGGCTTAGTCAATGGATCAGCTATATTCTAATCGGTGTTAACTCTCTCTATCTGGACATCATTTCTACCAATGATTTCTTTCAAATGGTATTGCCTGAGTATATGTTTGGACTTCTGACGAGACCTTGGTTCCTTCACCTGTGTTATAGCCCCATTGTTGTTACAATACAACTGCACTAGATCAGCGATGCTCAGAACTACACTAAGTTCCATGATGAACTCCTTATTCGAAACCACTTCTTTTGTCGCTTCTAAAGTTGCAATGTACTCCGCTTTTGTTGTCGAATCTGCAGTCATCTCTTATTTGGAACTTTTACGACTGAATGCACCACCATTCAGTGTTAATACATATCTAGAATGGGATCTGGAGTCATCCCTATTGGATTGGAAACTGGCATCAATATATCTGCTTACCACAAGATCATCCTCTTTATATACTAAGAATACATCCTTAGTTCTTCTCAAGTACTTAAGGATATTCTTGATAGCCACCCAATGACCATCACCAGGGTCTAACTGGTATCTGTTTGTAACACTTAGAGAATATGATACATCGGGTCGAGTATATAACATAACATACATGATTGATCCTATAGCCGAAGCGTAAGGAATCAAACTTATGCAAGTCCTCTCATTTTGTGTCTTTAGACACATAGATTTAGAGAGTGTAATATGATGTACCATGGGAAGATAAGCTCTCTTAGACTGCTCCATGCTAAACCTCTTTAACATCTTGTCTATGTATGTAGACTGAGAAAGACCAAATAACCTCTTAGATCTATCTCTATAGATCCTTATCCCCAAAATATAAGTTTCTTCTCCAAGGTCTTATATAGAGAAGTTCTTAGCTAGCTGAGACATCGTTTTCTATTAGCAATATGTAATATACATACAGTACAAGGAACACGATTGTATTCCCAATAATCTTCTTATATACACACAGCTCATTCGGATTTTGTGAGAAACCAAACTCTTTGATTGTCTCATCAAATTGGATATTCCAACTCTTGGATGCTTGCTTTAATTCATAAATGGATTTTTGAAGCTTGCATACCTTTTCTCCATTCATGGATATGAAACCATCAGGTTGTGTCATATACACATCCTCGGCTAGGTTTCCACTAAGGAAAGTCGTTTTCACATCCATTTGTCATATCTTATAATCATAATAAGTGGCAATGGCCACGAGTATCCTAATGGATTTAAGCATAGCTACTGGGCTAAACATTTCATCATACAACACCTTGCCTTTGAAAATAACCTTTAGTTATAAGCCTAGCTATATGGGTAACTACTTCACCCTCTATGTCAATTTTCTTCTTCAAAACCCATTTGCACCCTATGGGTTTTATCCCTTCAGGTGGGTCAACCAAAGTCAATACTTGGTTTTCATACATAGAATCCATTTCGGATTTCAAAGCTTGAAGTCATTTGTCAAATTATGAACTCTTTAGAACCTTTTCATAGGTAGTAGGCTCATCATCTTTTATGAGTAATACGTCGTTAAGTTCACTTATGAGAAATCCGTATTTCTCGGAAACATGACGTATCCTACCTGACCTACAAACCTCTTATTTATCAGAAGGTTAAACTATTGTTTCATTTTTATGACCAATAGTCTCGGTCCAGGAAATTGATCTGCATCTGTTTGAGCATCTTAAACTTCCACAAGTTCAATTTTGACCCAATATCTTCTCTTAGAATAAACTCTTTCTCTAAAAAGACAGCATGTTTTGAAACAAACACCTTTTGTTCCGAAACATGGTAGAACTGATATCCTATAGTTTCCTTAGGATATCCTACAAACAGACACTTGTCAGATTTAGCTTCAAACTTATTTGACTAATCCGCTTCACATAAGCAGTACAACCTCAAACTTTCATATGAGAAAGATAGGGTTTCTTGCTAGTCCATATCTCATATGGAGTAACAACAACTGATTGGATGGGACTCTACTTAATTCATAAACAAAAGTTTTGAGTGCATACCCCAAATGGATTTTGGTAAATTCGCTAAACTCATCATAGACCTCACTATGTCTAACAAGGTTCAGTTTCTCCTCTCAACCACACCATTGTGTTGTGGTGTGTAAAGTGGAGTCCACCAGGACAATATTCCATTATCCCTGAGATAATCCAAAAACTCTTGGCTTAAGTATTCACCACCTCGATTCAATCGAAGTGACTTAATACTTCTCCTAAGTTGTTTCTCAACTTCATTTCTGAGTTCTTTGAACCTTTCAAAGGTTTTAGAATTGTATCTCTTAGGATACACATACCCATATCGAGAATCATCATCGATAAAGGTAATGAAGTATACGAAACCACCTTTGGCATGTATGGACATTGGACCACATACATTAGTGTGTACTAGGTCTAAAAGTCATCAGATGCCTTCTTCTGCTTCAGGGACTCCTGATAGGCCTTACAATTTATCTTCCAATGGCTATCCTTGTCACAGTGGAAGCAAGTTCCCTTCGAGGCAATCTTCTTTACTTTCTTGACACCTCCCTTAGGCCCCGCAGATTTCTTCTTCTTTTGGCTCTTTTTTTTGAACCAGAAGAGTCCACCAGCATCACGACCTTGTCCTTGCGGACAGATGGCTTAACTTCCTTGAGCATTTTGACCAGCTCGAGAATTGTGTTGGATATATTATTCATTCAATAGTTAAGAATAAATTGTGAGTAACTGTTGATTAAACTCGTTTGAATTAAGTCAACACTTAATTCATGATCCAAAAGAAAACCAAAGGAGGCCAACTGCTCGATGTAGCCATTCATCTTCAGTGCGTAATGCACTGGAGATGTACCCTCAACCATCTTAGAGCGGAAGAGCAATCATGAAGTCTCAAACCTTTCAAACCTTGCTTGCTCATCAAAGATCTCCATAAGATGATAGATTATGGTATGAGCATCCATAGCCTCGTGCTGCTTTTGCAGCTCCAGTGACATAGTGCCTAGCTTAATACAACTAGTCATCTCGTTATCATCGAGATGCTTCCTATATGCCCTCTAATCATCATCAAAGGCATCAACAGCAGGGGGATCGGGAAGTGATTCTTCCAAGACATAACTAAGCTTCTTGGACTTGAGAACTATTCTTAAGTTCCTGAGCTAGTCAAGGAAGTTTGATCCAATCAACTTGTTATCTTCCATCAATGATCTTAGATTCACACTAGTACTTATGGTGTTGACTTAGGCAGTAGCAAGCTTTCGTTAAAGAGAGAAAAATTAGAATGTACTTAAATGCAAGTCTATAAGGACTTTAATAACACGCATTATGGCTCCCACAATTTTCACGAATTCATAACCCTCAATATAAATCTAAGAGAACTTGTAGAGAAATTCTCCTAGTGGATGGATATCTAATATCCCTAAGAATGACCTTGGGTTTGCCTAACAAGCCACCTTAGTTCAACCGGTAAGTATCGATTATATCAATTGCATCTCTAATGCAACTATTGAATCTAGTGCTATCAACTATTGATGTGTGCACACTTATTAGGCTATCAACTCTTGACACGTATATATCTAAAGTACACTACCTAACATCGCCTCTATCCACGTTGATCTTGTGTTTGCCCAACAAACCAACACTTCTAGTTAAAACTGATCCATTAATTTGGAAATCCTATTTTCATAGTTTGAACATATCTGTGTAAAGCGGGCTTGTGTTTGCCCAACAACCCTAACTTTAAAAAGACTTTGGTTCTCACCATGTTAAAGAAAGGTGTTAGTTTTAATATTCTAATTAAGGAGTTTGACTAAGGTCTCATCTAATTTACATGGCCTTATCCATACATATGTGTGTGTATATATATATATATATGGACTACCCAATCAAATTGGGCCTAAGCCCATAACCATCCATTATGAAAGCCCACACATTCTCCTAACCATGCATTCTCTAATGCATATATGTAAACACATCATTTTGGTTATGACATCTTATG
>JAOTAX010000198.1:44146692-44158187 GCA_025629825.1 Erythroxylum guanchezii
TGTGTTCCTACAATTAAATCACAATTTGCAGCATCAATTGTCCTTGGAAAAATTATAATGCAATTAATATCAATTTGTAACAATTTTACTAACAATTTTCAATTCATATGAGCTAATCATAAGGAATCAATTTAAGCACAAAAATCAGCAATTAGGAGCCAAAAAGTACTTAACAATTATGAAAATGCAGCCAATTAATAATGTAAACTAGGGCTCAATCAAACCCATTAGGTTTTGGGTCATGTTGGCCATTTAAATTAACACATAATTAAAGTAAGTCAAGAGTAGTATCTAGCAACACGTCAGGACCCCCAATTGACCGAAAAGTTAGTGGTTTGACTACGAACCCCTCCATACACAATGTTGCCATACAATTCATCCTTTCACCATCTATACCCTACTTAGTTCAGAGTATGTTCAAATTTTTAACTTCCACTAGACTGATTACATCATATCTAGTCTAAGTGATATTAGATCTTGTCCTGAGGATCTCATTACTCTATGTATCATTAAAGACTCTCTTCATGACACATATCTACTCTGGCTAGAGACTTTCAACTTATGACCCCGATAAGAGGTCATAGGTATCTTCTCCTTCTATCAAGAGTGGTGAATCCTTTATTGGCTACTCAATTACCTCTGAATACCTCAAGCTATACCAAATTATCACCCTATGAGTAACCCCTGAAAGGCACCGATGAATAGAGTCAAAGCACATGATCAGTATCTGAGATATCCTTGAGCACCTCAAGTCAAAGGATACTTGCACCATTGCTATAATGAGACTATCATTGACACTGGAATAGAATATCCATATGATCGTCTCATAGTAGGTCAATCCAATGTAGTTACTACCCTTAGTAAGCATCCACTTGTTAACTCTAAACAACTCATGTCTACAGCTTGATCCAATCAAGGAGTATAACATGTACTAGTCTATCCGAATTAATGATATCCTATCTCATTAATCCTATGACTAGGAAAAATTTAGATACTAACATAATTACACATGATAGGAATCTCATTATCCTGATTTCCTCCATACTATGTTTTGTATCAAGGACTTCATTAAATCAATTTAATATCAACATCAAATCCATAAATGTACGAACATCAAAAAAATGAAAAATGCCTTTATTAATCATAAAATGATTTTTACGATAAGTGCTAAAGGTGATTGTCTTTAGAGCACTTCTCTAACACGTGGGCAATGCTTTGAAGTGAAAAAATGTGTTTTGTGTGATGGTTAAACCATATAAGGGTAAGTTGCTTTACTTTGGTGCATTAGGACATGTTTGGGGCTTGAAATGAACCTAGAAAGTTGCTTAATTAAGTGATTAAATGTTTGATAAGTTTAAGTTGTTAATTGAGGTTATAAATTAAGGAATGGATTGTTTGATATCAATGTATATGAATTTGGGAAGTATAATTTGTTAATAGTATAAAGATGTTCTTATGAATGCAAATGTAATCTAAAGGATATAAGTAATGAAATGTATATGATTGAATGAGAATTAGGAAATTTTGTTAATATATAATGCTAGGAAAGGATTAATGAATGTATGATTGATGAATTGAGGGTAACCAAACTTACTTAAGGCATAAACCTAGTTGCAAACTAGATATATACAAGCTATGATGAATGAATGATCAAGACTTGTGAATAAGGATACATATTCGGGATAGTCAATTGAGCATGCATTGAACATAAAACATATAAACATGTGTATGATTGAATAATCATATGATTGATCAACTTAGTAATATGTGAACTATATATGTGTATTGCATGATTAAAGAAGCACAAGTAGATCGTCAGCATCCAGACATTGCTGGGTCACTAAGACAATAACTTATCTAGAGTGTACTCTGAGTTAACTAGATTTTTTTTCACTATGATTGAATTGTTTTGATTAATGTCAATTATTGAATTGTTACTGATATGATTGTGATAATTCTGGATATTGTTGGTCTGAGGAGTTTGATATTCGGGATTATATTGGAAGTGCTTTCTAAATGTATGTGAATATGGAAAAGGTGTTCTCATCTGTATGTTAAATGCCAGACTCAGATCCGATAAATATGCTAAATGACTATGCACACTGAATGAAAGTTATTGATAACATATTATATGAAATGGTGCACTCCATCACATGAATATTTATGATCGGATAAAGGAGTTGTGAACTGAGTGACTAACGTGAAAAAAAAGCTTAAAGCTCAAAAAATGTGCACAAAGAGCTATAGGCTCAATAATTAATGAGCCCAGTCTCCATAATAGGTAAGGGACAGTATGTGAAATGAGTCCGGTATTTAGAACAGATACGGGATAGTAAATAGGCACTCGGTTATAACAAAATAAAAATAAAAGTGGAGTCTCATGTGCATTTGCATATTTATATCATTACGTTATCATGTGAATGATTGCAAAGAATAACTAAATAGAGTTGATATAATGATATGTAATGTTTTTGTACATGTTGATGATATGAATGATTGGATTATTTTGAAATGATTATATGAAATGTTTGTATTCATAATGGACTTGTTGAAATATGATGTATATTATGATCAGGTGCTAAATTCTGAATGATGTGATATATGGGATTTGATTCTGAATGATGTGAGATACTGATTAAACTTTGTTATATACTTGTGATGTTTATGTTCTGTTTTGAGTGACTATATCGATGATGCTTCACTCACTGAGTTCCCAAAACTTATCAAAATTATAATGTTAATTTTTAGGTTTAGAGGAGATCTAGCTAGTCTAGATGAAGTAGCTTCTGCATTTAAACATAGGTTAGTGTCGGGTCAGTTGTACCTGCAAATGTCTTAGTTATGTTGTACCAAGAATTGTATCTCTCAACTATTGTATAATGTACATGTGAATTTTAGAAATGAAATGACATTCAAGACTGTATACATTTGTGAATGAAATGGGACAAAATGATTGTGAATGAAATGATTCATAATGAAGATTTAAAGTGCTTTTGATTTGAAATGATTAAAATATGTAATGAGTTTATATGTGATGCCTTAAAATTTAGGAAATGCGTCCGTCTTAACGTGCCCTTTTGTATAGTATGTTCCCGAATATCCTTTGGTATATCGGGCATAAGCTTTATGGGAGTGGTTTGTTACATAAACTCACTATTAGTTAAGATGCTATAGGAAATAGTGGTTATACATTGTTTAATCTATCCCGCATAAATGTCAAGAAACAAAAAGCTTTAATAGTGTGTAAAATGAAATTGCAATCAATGAAAATAAAAGCCTTATGGAAGTATATCTTTATAGCACAATTCTTGCTTAAATTCTTAGTTTTATATTTCTTAAATAACTCTTAAGTGAGTAAGATATTATCCCCTATATTCCTACCCTTTATAAAGGCTCCTTAAAATGGATCAATAAGAGTAGCAACGGAAGCTTTAAACCCATCAATAAGATTCTTTGAAATGAATTTATAAACAGTGTTACAACAAGAAGTAGGCCTAACTAAAATCAAGGGATTTAGGCCTATTTCTTGTTGTGTTTGTTGTTCTCTTTCCTTTTACTCAATTCTCAGTAAGGTCAACATGAGTATGTCCATCTTTTCATATACCTTAGGTATGAGGCAAATGAAAATTATATTAAGCTCTTTTAACATTATTCCTTGTAAAAAGAATTTAAGTATTGCTTCTAGAATCAATGGTATAGTGAGATGCCATATTTTCTATTAAAAAATTGCATTAATTTCATTTGGTCTAAGAGCTTTATTGGGTTTGAGGGCAAAAATAGTTGTTTTTATATCGTGCTCATCAGAGGTTTAGCCAAGGAGATAACTGCTTGTGTAGAATTTTTATCCTTGATGATGGAGTTTAAAAGTTGGACAACATATATGCTATTTATGAGGGAACCCAAGAAGCTGGAGAAGAAATGAAAGACATCCTCCGAACTTAAGGAAGTAATCCTATTTATGTTTCTCGTTAAGAGGATAAATTTATGAAAAAAACTAGAATTCCCATCCCCATCTTTAAGCCACAAGTTTTTGGAACTCTTTCTTAGGATGGAATGATTGATTGTCCATATCAGTTATACTTAAATTAAGCTTGTTTTTCCAATTCTTAAAGATGCACATTAAGAGGACATTGTAAAAGGGAACTCTAATTCATAGTGAGCTCCTCCTTGGCATCATAAACTGCTTGTGAAGTATTACTAAACCTCCTCTTACTAAGTAACTTCAATTCATTCTTTATTCGTTAGAGTTTGCTTATGTAGATGAACATCTTATACCCTTATACTTCTAAGTAGATTACCTTTAAGGTAACTTCCTTAAATCCCTCTATCTCAATTAAAGTAGTTATTATATTTGAAAAGAGCACTCCTCTTTTGTGAATTTAATAAGTTCTATGCTAGACTGAGATAATGTTATGTTATTAAAGGATTTCCAAAATTGGCTTTGCTTTTAAGAAAGCTAGATAACCATTGAGCATTATCTATAGCCTATCAATCTTCTTTCACAAGAACCAATTTCCCTTTTTCTTATTAATCTCTGTTAAGTAGTTTCTTTCCATCTTAAGCTCTATGACCTATATGTGGCTTGTATAGCCATAAAAGTTTGTGGTCTTACAATTCAGATTGGCTTTTACTTCTGAGGGGAATAACATGCTAATGAAGTTCCCTAAGATAATCCAAGGGGTTATCATAGAAGATCCAATTTCCTTTAGCTTGTTCCATAGAGACATTATTTAAAAGGCATGGTTTAGAGCATATACAAAAGTAACATGAAATTTGGTGTTCTGTTGTTTCAAAGTGACCCCTATGTAGATCATCTAAACTGACATATTAACTTAGTGCCCCTCCAAAATCCTAGGATTTAATACTACAATTATACTACCATAATGATAATAGTGATGATTAGTATAGATTTTTTTCATTAAAAAAATCTTGAAAATATTGTCCCTAAGCTTGGTTTCCAAGAGATCTATAAGAAATGGTTGAGTTTTTAAACAAAATCCTACAAAACCAGTTGCTTAGTAAGGCTATTAATTCCTCTAATATTTGATTATAAAATAGACATTAAGAGGAATTAGTAAGAGTAGCTTTTTTCTTCCTCTTAATCTTCCTTCTGGAGACACTTTTGAATTCCTTGTCTGAGGGTGAGCATTCCAGTTCCTTACCATATATCGATTCATCATAAGTATCATTAGGAGATTCTCTTTTTGTAGGAATAGTATTAGGGGAATTAGTTTTCCTTGTGTTCACCACATTGTTGTCCTAATCATGTCTCCCTTAATAGCTAAAGAAACAACCTCCTTTTGATGGAGTTTAGTATTTAGATTGAGTATAAATTGATTAGTATTTAAGCTATTTTCTATCTAAGACCAAAAAATTACATCTTATACCTATATTACAGTTACTTATCCTCTATTTATATCATTCTCCTTATTCGTTAAGTCCTTCTCCTTAGTATAGTTTTTTATATATGTTTTATAATTCATTAGCTCTTAAAAATCACTTATTAAGAACTTTCTAGTAAGGTGCCAAGCTTTTTCTAAAGGAGATGTTGTTGGTCTTCAGGAGAAGGAGACTTTAACTTCATCCTAATAATCTAATCATAATAGGGGGATTGTATCAGGAAGACTTTGTTGTGTATAAATGAGAACACATATCCTTGCATAATTAACTCTCCTCATTTTTGATGTAGCGTCATCCAAACTTAAGAGCTTTCCTATATAACTAGCAAGATGACTAAACCCCTTTATAGTCCAATATTCGAAAGGAATATTGTATATATTAACTTAAATAGGGATATGATTTTTCTTGAGGTTTTGTAGTTAAATCATAGGTCTCCATTTTTTAATTAATATTGGCTTATTGTTAAAAAAGTCATGGCCCTAATTCTATGACTCTTTAAGCTTGTTCAGGAGTGGCAACCCCGAAGAGGAACAAATTGTCCTTATTAACAAGTAACTCCTTCAGGCCATATATTCTAGTGTTTCTAAGCCCAAATATTCAAAGTAGGAAATAAAGGTCTTTTGTTGAAACCAAGTAATGTATCCTTCCACCTAGAGACTCTTTCTTCAAAATATCTAGAGCTAGAGCCACTATGGTTCAACCATCAGCTAAGGTTTGAGGGAAATAATCAAACTTCAAGGAAGGATATGAATCCCCTGATACTTGCAACAATGTTGTCTAGGTAGTGTTTTTATAGGTTACCTTAGATGTTGTAGGGTTTAGAAGGTTAAGGAAGGTTAATATGAGGGAATAAGAAGGACAAGTGAGGTTGGAAAAGTTGCAAGAGGTGATGAGGGAACTAGTAGAGGAAACCCTCTAAGGTATAATGCATATGGATTAAAATTACTATAAGAGGAAAAAGAATTGGAAACTTGCCAAGGAATGCATAAAATTTCAAGAAAACTAACGGGAATGAAACTAGATGAAGCCATAAAAGATGACCTGTGAGATGGAAGAAGCAAGAAGAGAATGACTTAGGAAGGTAATGAGGAAAATCAATAGGAGGAGATCAAGGTGGAAAGGGAGAAAGTAGAAGGGAAAAGAGAAGGAAGTTATAGGAAGAGGAACAACAAAATTCTCTTTAAAGGATGAAGAAGCCTTGACACACTAAAGAGCAAAAGCAACCTATATGAAGGAAGAACAAGAATACACATTCATAATCTTGTTTCATATATCAAAAAACAAATTCAAATATCTAAGAGTAGAATCTATGAGGACCTCAATTTTATAGTTTCTAAGTTACAAATTAATGTTTATAAATTATAGTTAGTGAATATTTGTATTATAACTCTTTTCTACTTATAATAATATTATGTCAGTCTCAATTGAATTGCAATCTTACTCTATCTGCCTAATCATTTTAACAAATGATACAAAATCTATGTTAGAGCATGTATATCTATTTATCATATGCTTTGTGGTTGCCACTATAAGGGGATCCTCCAAATCAAAAAATAAGTTAGATATTAGTCACTCCTTGAAAGTAACAAGTACTATTCACATGTATAATTATTATTTACATAAAATAGTGGTAGTGGTTTCTTTTAGCTCAACATAGTCTAAGATAGAAGTAATGGAAACCAAATCTAAAATTGAGAAGTTCAATGGGAATATTTTCTTTTGTACAAGTTGAAGATGAAAGTTATGCTCATAAAAGATAATTTCCTTGTAACCATTTATGAAAGATTGATGTACTTTATGGATGGCATCAAATGGAACAAAATAGACAAAATTTATTATAAATCTTCATCTAACTTTAGTTTTTGAAGTTATGTCAAGTATAAAGAAGAAAATAATAAAAGAGATATGAGATCATCTTACAAAATTGTATAAGATCAAGTCACTTCATAATAAAATTTTCCTTATAAGAAAACTTTATACTTTTCTTTATGATAAAATCCACTTTGATGACTGGGCATATTAATAGTTTTAACTATTTTATTCTCTTAGTTGACATCTTTGGGAAATATAATAAAGTGATATGAACATATTAAACTTCTACTTTAGATTCTATAGGATTCATAACAATAACTCATCATTAACGTAACTAGTAATCTTCCTATAGACTACCTTGCCTTCAATAATGTTACAGTTGCAGTTTAAAAGGAAAAAGATGGTGTAGTAGTAAGAAAGACATTTGATTCTATAATAAGTCGAAAGTTTTAAACTGACAAGAGGAAGATCTATAAAACATTGCCTAAGTGGGAGATAAAGTCATGGTAAAACAAAAAGTAAGAAGAATCTAAAATGCTATTATTTAGGCAAGAAAGTTCATCTAGAAAAGGATTATTGAAATTTAAATAAGAAAGAATCTAGCCCTTAAGAAATTTTACAAGTACTTGATAAAAATGTTAAAGTTTGAAAGTAGCAATGACAAATGAAAGTAAAAAGTTAACGTTTCATATATGGCTCTTCGACTCATAAACTACTTTTTACAGAACCCTTAAAAGAGAATGGTTTCATCATTATAAATATATGTAATGATGATCTATATGATTTTTATCCTTTAAACATTATTATTACTGTAACCATCAAGCTGAAGATGTATTATAGTATAATTCATACTCTTCACAAGGTATGATATATGGAGGGATTAAAGAATAATTTCTTGTCTCTAGGATGACTAGATGACTTTAGGTGCAAAATCGAAATTATCAACTAGAATTTAAATATAATTAGAGATATTCTTGTAAAGAGGGAGAAGTTAGGTGCATACTTGTACAAGATGAAAAGAGGGACATTGCTAAAAGTAGAAGCATTAGTCACTTCTAGTAGTCCAAGTGAAAGATGTTTAATGTTATGACATCAAAAACTTAGACATATAACTACAAAGGAATGAATATTCGATTTGAAAAAATGCTAGCATTGCCTTAGAAAAAAATATCACCTTAATTTTAAGAAGTAATGTTGTTTTTAAATTGGTTTACTCTAATGTCTAATAATCATTAATTCCATCATTACGAGGAGCAAAATACTTTGTCTGTTTCATTAATGAATATTAGAGAAGGTGTTGGATGTACTCTATTAAGAGGAAAATAGATGTGTTTTTTTCCTCAATTTACGTGTTTGAGCTTGATTATGGTAAAAATATCAAGTATTTGTGGATAAATAATGAAAGACAATATAGTGGC
This sequence comes from Erythroxylum guanchezii, assembly GCA_025629825.1. Lineage (NCBI taxonomy): Eukaryota > Viridiplantae > Streptophyta > Magnoliopsida > Malpighiales > Erythroxylaceae > Erythroxylum > Erythroxylum guanchezii. Next base: position 44,155,323 of record JAOTAX010000198.1, read on the forward strand.
AATGAATTTCATGTATTATGTAAGAAAAAAGGCATCAAAATATATTTTATCATTATATATACTCCTAAAAAAATGGAGCAACAAAATGGATGAACAAAATCCTTTTAGAAAGAATAATCAATATTGAGAGTCGATGCCTAAATAAGGCCTTTTGGACAAAATTAGTCAATCTCTTATGTTATATAATGAATTGAGTTCAATAAATTATAATTAAGTTAAAGATATCGATAGAGATGTGGATTAAGAAGCCAATGAATTATTCCAACTTATATATAATTGATAGTCTTATGTACATTATGTATAATATCAAAAAATTTGTAAATTTGGATGTTAAATTTAAGAAATTCTTAAGATATGCCAATAAAGTGAAGAGATATCTATTATAAGATTTGAATGTTCCCATAGTTATTGTTAGCATGGATGTCACCTTTGTAGAAGATAAATTGTATAAAGAAGAATAATATAACAACATTTCACAAAAAAAAAGTTTTAGAGACTGTAATATAGGTGAAAAGAATTTTTAACAAAGGGCTTCTTATGAAGTAGCACTAAAGTAAGATGTTTAATAACGAGCTAAGTTTGAAACCTTAAAAGTTTGTCAATTAAATCATATAATAAACCACCCAAAAAATTATATAATGGAGGAAAACATAACATACTACTTTTTAGTAGAGGATAAAGGGACACTAACTCTCTAAGAGGTGCTTAATAATCTATATGCTTCTCAATGGATGGCAACAATGTAGGGAGAAATTAAAGCTTTATAAAAACAAAACTTGGAAACTTATACTGTTACCTTAAAAAAAGGAAGCCAAGTGTTAATAAATAGATCTTAAAGATCAAAATGATATGGTAATGATTAATTGGAGCAATATCATGTAAGATTGGTGGTAAAGGAATACGTTCAAAAACAAGGAATTGACTTTAACAAAATATTTTTTTTCATAGGGTTCAACTTACTACAATTAGAATAGTATTAGCAATGTTTGATGTGTTTAACTTACATTTGGAATAGTTACATGTGAAAAATATTTTTCTTTATGGAGAACTTGAAGAATAAATTTATGTTTTCCAACTAGAAGGGTTTAAAGAAAAAGGAAAACAGAAAACTTAATTTGTAAGTTGAAAAATCTTTCTATGGTCTTAAACAAACGTTAAGGTGATAGTATAAGAAATTTGATTCCTTCATCGTGAGCTTTGATATAACAAACTTAATGCAGACCCTTGTATATATTTTAAAAGATACGATGATAATGATTTCTTTATCTTTTTATTGTATGTAGATGACATATCGATTGTAGACCATAACAAAGATTATATTCAAGCATTAAAAGATAGTTGGCTAATGAATTTCAAATGCAGGACCTGATAACAATAAATAAGATTTTAACGATGCAAATTCATTAATATAAAATGAGGGCAAGATTGACTTTCTAAAAAAACTACTTAAAGAAGATTTTGCGACACTTAAGTCAATATCTACCCTCTTTATGTTAATTTCAATTTATCCTCTAGTATGATTGGTAAAAGTGAAAATGAGAAAGTGTAGATGTCTTAAGTACTATTCTACAATGAAGAATTTGTTGCTTACTATAATTTGTACAAGACTAGATGTTACACATACAGTGGGATTTATTAATCACTATATGATAAATTCTAGTAGAGTATTAGAATACTATGAAGAAGATTTTAGGATACATTAACTGGACCTCTAATGTTGCATTATAATATTAAGGATCAGACCTTATTATCAAATTGTATGTTGACTTGGATTATACAAGTGGCTTTAATAAACGAAAATTCATTACATATTATGTGTTTATACTTAATAGAGAGGTTTTAAGTTAGATCTTAAAGCTACTATCAATTGTGGTTACAAAAACAAAAAAGTAGCTGTTGCAAAATCCAATAAAGTTGCAATAAGGTTAAAACTAGCGTTAGAAGCATTTGAGCATAAAAAATAAAAGGTTTTATTGTTTTATAGAGTGTCTAGCATCTAGAATCTAACCTTTCTTTTAAAAACTAAGCATATATACGTTCAGTTCATTAGAAAGTATAAGAAGGAACTATGGATATATAAAAAGTTCGTAGAGAATATAATATATTTTATCACAAAAATAGTTAATAATGACAAGATTGTTTTGTGTCAATTCTCATGCAACATGATGAAAATGTAATCAACATTAAAATAACAAGGTGGTGTGAAGAATTATTGGTTCTCAATCAAATCTTCACGTAGGAAAATAAAATCTTCAAGCGGAAGATTATTATAAAATCTAGATATTTTTACAAAATATTTAAATGAAGATAAATAATGTACAGACAAAAATAATAAATAATGTACGGACAAAAATAAACGTTAAAGTGTATAATAAGTAGTATAAATTAAAATGTATGATTATAATTAGATTGATTCACATATAAATCCTCATTCCTCTTCTTGTTTCATATATCAAAAACAATTTCAAGGATACAAAAAAGATATGAGGATCTCAATTTTATAAGTTTTAATTTATAGTTCTTATTTTATAACTTATAATTAGTTAATATTTATACTGTAAATCTTTTTTTAATCATAATAATATTATGCGAGTCCTATTCTTTTCAGTCTTAATTAAGACTTAAAAGAATAGGAAAATTTGGTTTCAGCAACCAAATTCTTAGCAACCATAGTAAAATGGGGTCTAATTATATACATTTTGCAACCAAAAATTATTTGGTTGCAATATATAGGTTATGTATATTTTTTACCGACCAATCAATACTTGGTGGCTATAGATGATCACTTAAACTTACAATTCATGGATAATAATATAACGACCAAACTTAACAATTTTAGCGACAACTTTAATGGTCGCTATAGAA
>JAOTAX010000198.1:44168338-44180345 GCA_025629825.1 Erythroxylum guanchezii
AATAGTTTTTGCTTATTTTTCTGTTATAAACATGTTATCCACGAGCTGTAAAGCTCACCCCCTTTCATCCCCATCTCTAGGTGTCGAGAAGGAGATTGGATGAAAGCAAGTCAAGACCTCCGTTCGTTTGTATATTTGTTGTAGAGTTTCCTTTAAACTTTTTATTTATACCAAAATTTCGAACTTTGGAATTCGGTGTGAAGAGATATGCATTGTATGTATCAGAGCAAGAAAAGGTATGATTCGTTTCTGATAGTTATGGTTCAAGAGTTGGGTTCCGGAATTAAGTCGGTGCCCATCATGATAACAAGACATAATGTATCAGAGCAAGAAAAGGTATGATTCGTTTTTGATAGTTATGGTTCAAGAGTTGGGTTCCGGAATTAAGTCGGTGCCCAATATGATAACAAGACACCTGAAACTTTGAAAATGCATATCTCTTCACACCGAATTCCAAAGTTCAAAATTTTGGTATAAATAAAAAGTTAAAAGGAAACTCTGCAATAAATATACAAACGAACGGAGGTCTTGACTTACTTTCATCCAATCTCCTCTGATACCAACACAATTTACCTGATTACAAGCAGAACATCAATAAAAATTTTGCCAGATATACAACTGAGATGTTCAAACCTTGTACGAAATGAAGAAAAAGGGAAAAAGAAGATGTTTCCTGAAGGAAATGAAGATGATCTTTCAGAAGAGTAGATTCAAGCAGCTATGCAGAACATAGATGATGCATGCAATGCAGCTCAACCTAGAGGTGCTTATGTTTCACGTCACATTTCAAAAACATCAGGAAGTCAATTTGGAGTTTTTACCACATATGCAAACTTCAAGGTAGTTGGAAAAGTGATAAAAGGACAATACAGAACTATCATGGTTGAAGGTATCAATTTCAACTTAGAGACCTTTGTGCATTTAATCATGCATTTCAGACCTTTAAGTTTTATATCGTCAGTTAAAGAAGTGTTACACCTTCTTGGGCAACCAATTCCTAAACTACCTAGACCTGATGATCTTAATCTCCCAGAAGGAAAACAAACCTTTAGACATCCCACAATCAAAATCATAGATTTATACATTTTACCTTCAGAACCATCTGTTGTTGAAAACCTCCATCCACCTAGTGAAATGCAGCAAGATCCTACTATTAATTCGGAGTTCTTGAAGCATTTCATGAATTGGACGGAAGCTAGTCACAAACAAAAGGAAATCCAGGAAGCTTTAGCAAAAGAAATTGAGTAAAATTCATACTAATGGTGATGACCTGAGTGACTCAGTGGGTGATATTCATGAGGACATAGCATTTCTACGGGTTACTATTGAACAAGACCTCAAAACAACTCGCACTGACATACAACATATGTTTTTTGAAATTATGAAACGTCTTCATTAAATTTTTTAATTACTAACAAATAGGGGGAGAAGAGAAGAAGATAGAAAGAATATGAGGAGAATAAGAAGAGAAGATAGAAAACTTTTGTATCTTCGTATATCATATATGCATTTACATTTCTTATGTTTTTGTCTCGTTATTCCTCTAAATATTATTCGTCTATTCATCTGAATATCATTTTATCTTTCTAAAATTATGATTATTTGTTATCATTAAAAAGGAGGAGATTGTTAAGTTAAGAAGACTTCACTTTTATTAATTTTGGTAACAATCAAATAATAATAATCTTGGAAATGTATGAACTGTTTTGATAAGTTTGTTAAATGTGCGGAAAAATGTAAATAATACTTAATCATCCCAGATGATACGTCAGCAACAGACGATACACGTCATCACAGACGAAGTGAAACAACAGACGAACGACAAACAACAGACGAAGCGCAAAAAACAGACGAAGCGCAAATCACAGACAAAGTGAAATAACAGATAAAGCTCAATACCAGATGAAGCGATAATATTAGACAATACAAAAAAGGAAGATACTCTAGAACGTCAGATAGTTAGTTACTTGGAGTTAGTTACAGAACTCAACCAAATAACGATTTCTAGAAGATTAAAGAAGCAGTTTCTCAAGAAGACAATTGGAGACTTCGGTTATAAATACTTGTCCTAGTCGAAGACTAAAATAACGTTTTTTACAAGAGAGAAAATTCTGATTATACAATACTTAGAAAAATTCTATATTCAAAGTGCAAAACAAGAGAGCAAATACTATTGTAACGTAAAGCTTAAAATATCTTTCTTAGAGAGAGAAAGAAAAGGCTAGAGCCTAAAGAGGCTAAGATAGAAGAAAGAATACTTTGTGAAAGAGACCTGAAGAGGCTCTGGAAGGGAAAAAAGAACACTTGTAATGTTGAAGAGTATAGTAAAATCTCAGACAAACTCTAAGGACTGGACGTAGCCCAAGGTTTAGGGTGAACCAGTATAAAATCGTGGCGTCTATTCTCTAACCCTTATACTTTAATTTTCTTGTTGTTAGACGAGTAGATAAAATCACTTGCGATTTCAATACTTATCAACTTTAGAAAGTATCTTTGGTATTCATCTGATAGTTGTAAAGATATTCAAGAAATCTCAAAAGATTAATATTTTCGAAAAGATTACACAATTCAACCCCCCTTCTTATGTATTTTATATACTTTACGTGATTCTTATATTAACAAGTGATTTACTTCAATCTTTACTAAGAAAATTACATAGAGAATGAGAGATTTTTTAAAAATCTTTTATAAACCTCCTATAGAATCTAGCATGCCCCAAAAAACTTCTAATACCTTTAACCGATGTTAGAGGTGGCAAACTAGCAATTAAATCAATTTTGGCTTTATTCACCTCTATACCCTTTTATGATAATGCATGTTGCAAAACAATGCCATGATCTACCATAAAATGACTCTTTTCCCAACTTAATATCAAATTGCATTCAATACATCGCTCAAGCACAAGAGTCAATTTATCCAAAAAGTCATCAAAGGAATTACCAAAAACAAAGAAATAGTTCATAAATACCTTAATAAATTTGTCAACCATATCTAAAAGAATGGACAATATACATCTCCAAAATGTACCATATGCATTACAAAGCCCAAATGTCATCCTTCGAAAAGGAAATGTCCCAAATGGATATGAAAAGGTCATCTTGGGTTAATCCTCTGGTGCTATAGGAAGTTGATAATAACCTAAAAGACCGTCAAGAAAACAATAGAAAACATGGTCATATAATCTATCTAACATTTGATCAATAAAAGGTAAATGAAAATGATCTTTCTCGGTCACATTATTCAACTTCTTATAGTTTATACACATTCTCCAGCCTATTTGAGTGTGTGTCAGTACCAACTCACCTTTCTCTTTTTGAACTAAACTTATGTTTGGTTTCTTAAGTATCACATGCACAGGACAAACCCACTCACTATCTACTATAGGGAAGATCACCCCCTCATCAAGAAGCTTAAAAACCTCCTTCTTAAGTACCAACTTACCTTTCTCATTTTGAACTACAGTTATGTCCATTTTCTTAAGTACCACATGCACAGGACTAACCCACTTACTATTTGGTATAAGGAAGATCACCCCTTCTGAGGTTAAGAACCTCCTTCTTAACCTCATCAAAGAGCTTAAGAACCTCATTAAAGAGCTTAAGAACCTCCTTCTTAACTACCTCACTCATGTTAGGGTTGAGCCTCCTTTAGGGCTCTCTTACTGGCTTAGCCCCCTCTTCTAATATTATTCTATGCATGCACATGAAGGAACTAATGCCTTTTTATCGCTTAATCCCCAACCGATGGCTTTCTTAAGTTTTTTTAGTTCCCTCACAAATTTCTCTTACTCCTTACTATTATGAGAAGCAAAAATAATCACTGGGTGTGTGATGTTCTCACCAAGGAAAACATATTTCAAGTGTTTTGGGAGCTCTTTTATGTAGCAACCCACCCTCGCGAGACACGTGCTCAACATCCTGAGCGATGTCCGAATACGTACCCTGCAAAGGTGGCGTGTTAGAATGGTCAAACACTCGAAACTCGGTACCATTTGTTTTTAATTTATCATACCTGTATACAAAAATCAATAATCAAATTCGGGCCCCCTTCGTTTCTTTCATAACATCAAAATCACATTTATTATTATTACACTCAAGATTATTTTGATTTACAAACCCTTCCACTTTGGAAAGTTATTAAAAAAATAATATTCAAAATTACATATTACAATAATTGCAGGAAAATTAATTTGATACAAAAATAAGAAAATGTAAATGCAGATGCAATCTGATCCTAACCTTTATCTCTTACTTGAATACAGTAGGTATACTCCCGTTTGTCTAACGAGGTATTTTTCAAAGCTTGAAAAATAATTGTAAATTTTGGGTGAGTTTTGTTAACTCAGTGAGTGACCATCCTCGATGGCTCACTCAATCACACAACACATACAATTTACATATTCACATAATTCACATCATTTCAGCATTAATCATATTGAATCACATACACTTGATCAGTCATTTCACATTTTTCATTCAACACAGGTCACTTTCACAAGTCATTCAAATCATTACAATCATTCACATTATGTATATACAGTGCACATGAGACTCACTTTCAATTTGTTACTTTGTTGTGATCAAGTGTCTTTTTCACAGGCCCATATCCCTTAATGGATATCGGGTTGAGTCAGATAATGTCCCATAACCCTTAGTGGATATTGGGTACATTCACAACAGAGCCTGAGGCTCTTATCACATATCGAGCTTTAAGCTCTTTTTCGGTGGCTACTCCAATCACAATAGTCTTTATCTTTCATGCCTTCATGAAGCGAAATGCATCACATTCACATCTTTTCAATTAGTTACTTTATTCTACTTTACACATGTCATCGGACCTTAGTCCGACATTCAACATTAAATTTGAAAATCACTTTTTCATTTATATACATATTCATATTTTTCTTCGGAACTCAGTCCGACATTTAACAATAAATTTGTTTTTTACATATTTTGTCAAATTAACATACAAGGAGCACTTCTATTATTATGCATGCATTTATCAAACTCCTCGGACATTCAATGTTTGGAATCAGAACAATCACATTTCATTTCAATAGCAATTCAAAGCAGGAAATTAAAAAATAACAAACAGTGAATGAGACCATCTAGGTCGACTCACAGTACGCTCTAGAATAGCATTTGCTTCCACGTTCTGGAAACGTCTTAATGTGGACATTTATCCTACACATAATAATTATGCAATACACATATTGCACACACATTACAACTTTGCACAAATATAAGAACTCATTTATGCACAAATAGGTATATGGACTACGTACAATGCATGCTCAATGACATTCCCGGGTATTTTTCTTTCCATTATTAAAATCATAAAGTCATTGCAATATCAAAACTCACTTAAGTAACATTTATGCTTAAGGTTTATGTCTCAATACAACCACTTGAATCTAATTTCATCACTTAATTGCTCACTTCAGATTTTTCCAAAATCATCATTTTGGGTCAACTTTACATGTTCTTTTTGACCCCGATAATGAAGTCATTTGGCAACACCTTCTTCTAGAAACATGTTCTCCTATGTCGTAATTTTTTAATGATACTAAACTCATACAAATTGGTCCAGTATTTCTAAAGATATTCTCCAAATAATTCAAACTGTTCTTAACTGCAACAATATTCTGTATATGACTTCAATCCAAAAAATTGAAATTCTTAGAGAAAAAATTAAAAATTTGATCTCTTAAGATAATTTGTAACCCTATGTTTCTAGTTTACTCTAATTCAAGAATCATCTCATTTGGAAATCTACAGATCAAGATATAACCGAAATACCCAAGCATGTTCAATGAAATCATACTAGTTTATACTATTCCAACAGATTTCCTAACTTTCATTTAATCAATCTTTTTCAAATCAATTCAAAATGCTACAAATTTTTATGGAGAGATAGAATAATGTGTTATGAACCAATTGGTTCAAGAATCATGTCGTTTGGATGTCGGAAGCAGGAGATATAGCCGAAAGAGTGAAGGATGTTTCATCAGCCCTCAACCTTCAAAGTCGCGATCATCTAAACAATAGCGAGGTTCGTTTGAGCACTAGCAAGGTTCATCTGAGCACTAGCAGGGTTCATTTGGACGATAGCGTGGTTCGTCTGGACGATAGCAGGGTTTGTCTGGAAGCTAGCGAGGTTCGTCTGGACACTAGCGGGGTTTGTATGGACGCTAACGGGGTTCGTCCGGACGTTAGCAGGGTTCGTCTGGACTCTAGTGGGGTTCGTCTGGACGATATTTCTCACCTCAAACCATCATCTTTTAACCATTTTCCAACTCTAAATTCATTCAGTTCCATCAACTCTTTCATTTCATCTTAACTCATCTCTATATCACAAATTTATCTTTCACATTAACCTTACACTTATTTTCGGTTCATGTCACCAACCAGCAAAAATATTCATGTATGTATACATATATACACAGTGAAAAAGGAAAACAAAGCATTTATGTCTCTACCACTAGCATAATTTCTGCACTCTTCTTAAGCATATTTTCCTTGATATTTCTACCCAATAATCAACTCTACACTATTTGATAACAGAATAATCATCAATTATTCGAAAATCACACATAAAAAATTTTCATATCTAAAACCCTCAGTGCTCATGAAAAACATCCACTTTTCTTCATGATCATGGAATGACAAATAAATCACCATTTTGGTTTCATAAAACTACAACTCTAAAGGATTTACAGAATACTTACTTGATATAATTCCCAAAATCTGCAAAAACTCAAGAAGCCCTAGTTATTTACATACACTACTTAAGGGGTTGGCAAGCTGAAGTAAATCACTTGTTAATATAGAAATCACGTATAATATGTAAAATACACAAGAAGGGTGGTTGAATTGTGTCAAATCGTTCAAGATAATAATTTTTAAAAACTTCTTGATTTTCTTTTCAAATTCAGATGATTAAAAACAATTCACTTGTTTTAGCGGGTATTGCAATGTCGAAAATTTGTATCAATTCTTCTAACATCAAGAAAATTAAAAAGATAAGAGTTAGAGAATATGACACCACAATTTATCCTAGTTCTCCCTTGACCTTGGGCTACGTCCAGTCCTCAGAGTACGTTTGACATTTCACTATATCCTTCAACGTTACAAGTACTATTTCTACACTTGTAGAGCCTCTTCAGGTCTCTTTCACAAAGTATTCTTTATCTGCTTTCTTAGGCTCTTCAGGACCTAGCCTTTCTTTCTCTCTAAACAATATTGTTTGAGATTCACGTTACAGATGTATTTGCTCTCTTTTCTCACTTGAGCTTTTACAATTAGAATTCTTTTCTCTCTTTGTATTGTATTGTGTATCGTATATCATGTATCGTATGTTCTTTGTTTGACTATGACTAATATTTATAGCCTAAATCTTCAATGGTCTTCTTGAGAATTTTGTTTGTCGAATCTTCTAAAAATGGTTACTAGTTGAGTCCTATAACTAACTCCAACTAACTGACATTCTAGTACATTCTTTATTTACATCATTTTGCATAGTTTCATATGCTTCATCTGGTGTCTTATATGCTTCGTATGATGTCTTATTCTAAGCACTTCGTCTAATCTGTCTTATTTAGCTTTAACTTAAGTATCGTCTTGATTTGATGATTTGTGCCACTTACATTTATCTGCGCACTTAACAAAATTCATCAAAATAGTTCACACACTTCTATGGTTATTATTATTTGACTTTCATCAAAATTAATAGAAGAAGTGAAGTCTTGACTTAAAATCTCCCTCTTTTTTATGATAAAAAATAATCATAATATTAGAAGATAAAAATAAGATAAAAATATGCAGACGAATAAAGCAAGATATATAATGAGAAACAAAAAATTTCTAATCCTTTCTACCATTCTCCCCCTATTTGTTATTAATCAAAAAGATAATTCATTTTAGACATTTCAAAATTTCAGAAAACATTTGTTGAATGTCAGTGCGGATCGTCTTGAGGTCTTCTTCCATAGAAACACATAGAAGTGCTATTTCCTCATAAAGATCACCCATTACATCACCTAGTTCATCAACCCTAGTATAAATTTTTGCAATGTTTTTAGCTAACGCTTCCTGAACTTCCGTCTGCTTGTGATTAGCTTCATTCCATTTGATGAAATGCTTCAAGAACTCCGAATTAACAATAGCATCTTGTAGTATTTCACTAAGTGGATGACTGTGTTCAAAAACATATTGTTTTCTAGGTGAATCGTCTAATTCTATGATTTAAATTGAGGGTAATTTGAAAGGTTGTTTTCGTTCAGGGATATCAAGATCATCAGGCCTAGGTAATTTGTAAATTAGTTTCCCTAGAAGGTATAAAATGGTTTTAACTGAAGGAATGAAACCTAAGGGTTTGAAATGAATGAGTAAATGCACAAAGGTTTCTAAGTTAAAATCAATACCTTCAATTGTGATACTTTTGTACCTTCCTTCTGATATTGTGCCAACTACCTTGAATCTTTCTTCTTTGGTAGATGCTCCAAAATTACTTCCTGATGGCCTTGATATATAATGTGATACATAGAAACCTACAGGTTGAGTTGCACGACATATATCGTCTATGTTCTTCACTGCCACTTGAATCTCTTCTTCTATGAGATCACCTGCGTGTCCTTCAGGAAACTTCTTCTTCTTTCCTTTTTCTTTGCTTATTACTGGTACTGGGCATCTAAGTTGTACATCTGCTACAATCTTGATTTTCGTTCTGCTTGTTACTAGATAGATTGTATAAGGGTCTTTCAATGGATATAGTTCTATCTTTTCATCTCGCAGAATGCTATATAGTCTTCATTCTTCAGGACTTAGAAGGTGTATCGTCTGATCATTTACTGTTACAGATTCAACTTGAACCTTAACTATCTATTTAGAAGGTTCTCTGATGATAATTGAACTTCTATTACGATCAGGTATTGATTCTTTTATGACCTTCATCTTCAAGTCTTCTTTCTTTATCGGTTGAGGAGGGTTGTAAAGTACTAGCTATTGTTGAACAGTCTGTGTCTTCTGTGGAACATTAGACGATGAAACCTTCTTCTGAACAAGTTTCATCTTTTTTGTTCTTCTACTGATTTGGAAGAGAGTTGTTGTTGAGGCTTCGTCTTCTCAAATACTATCTTCCTTTTTTATCTCTACCTCTCTTGATAGTTGTGCTGATAGAATCTGAGGGATAGAGACAATTGATTTGGTAGGCTACTATTTTTGCTTTTGCTCCTTTCTAATCTCATAATCTCCACCAAGAATCAGAACTTTTTGCTTCTTTTGTTCTTGTTGTCATAAGGTCATTATTCTTGGTGACCTTTTTGGCTTCTCGAGCCTTTCTGATTGGAGCGTCTCAGCCTTCCTCTTTAAAGACACTTGTTAAGTTGGTTGTTTAACTTTACTTTCTTTCCGTTTTAGAAATTTCTTGGCTTGTATCTGCACATCAGACGATTGTTCAACCTTTTTCTCTACTGATATTTTTCCGAACGATTGAGGTTTTGCTTGTATTTCTGACGAAACATTTTCTTTCTTGCTTCGTCTTACTGAAAGCTACCTTTTAGACTATGCTTTTGGTGTAAAATCTACATCCGCTTCGGCTTCAATCCCCATTTTGTGAATATTAGAGGCATTGATAACACTCTTAACATTCATCTTTACCCTGTTTCCTCTATCAAGTAGGATTCCAGATTCTTTGAAGAATCTTGTCAACAACATACTATAAGGTAAGGAACTACTCTTTAAATGATAGTCCTCCCTAGCCTTTATCATGTACTTCAAAATCAAGAACGGAAGATTAAGAGGTTGGCGAGTGAGTAGATGAAATAGACAATGTTCATCATTCATTGTCACCCAATCGTTTGATCCTGCTCTTAGTAAGATACAATATAGAAGAAGTGAATGAAGAACCCTAGCCGTCGAAATGAGGGTTGAAGACTTCTTGACTCCTAGATTACTAGACCGATATAGTTGTCGATTGAGGTTGGCTTTGTCTATATGACTTTGAGCAATCCAATCCGTATTGTTGAACAGTTCTGCCCCTTCATTTGGACACCCAATAGCCTTTACAATAGATTCTTGTGTGATTATTACCAATAACCCATCTACCATCGATACCAAGGTATTGTCTACCACCTTTGCATTTTTCCAAAACTCATATACTTCATTCAAATACATCATCTCCCAGATGTTAAAGAAATTCTTCCAGCCAACTACTTCAATCTCAGGTTCGATATTCATTCGATTATCTTTCAAAGAAGTAAAATCGACTAGTCTACCTTAGATAAGAGATTTCGGCATTTTTAATCTGTAAAAGATAACACTAAACACAGAGAGATGTATTTCGCTTAAAGAAGCGAGGTTAGTATATATAACAATGAAAGAAAGATACGACATGAAATAAGAAAGATTTGAAGTTTAGAACACAGGATTTGATCATCTTTGTTGAGAGCACTCCGAATAAGTTGGTTTCAAAGTTTTTCAAGAAAATTCTAGAGTGTGAGGTGTTTTAGATTCTAAGATGATTTCCTTTTTATATACATTCTTGAAAAATTACCGATTGTAACATTTTTAACTGATCCTCTGGTAACCATGAAATTGAAACTATCGAGTGAAAGTTACCGTTACTATATAATCTGAAAACTTACGACTTGTCAACTTCTTCAGAACGAATCGTCTAGATCATGGAGTCTTAGACGAATGGTCTTGTAACATTACCATATTCAGATTTTGTTTGATTTCCCTGAATTTGTCTTCACTTAAGGGTTTAGTAAAGATATCTTCCCATTGTTGATTCGTCTCAACAAATTGTAGATTGATGATCCCTCTTTGTATATAGTCTCTTATAAAATGATAACTAACTTCAATATGCTTTACTCTTGAGTGTTGTATCGGATTCTTTGAGAGATTAATAGCACTTTTGTTGTCACAGAAGATTGGAATCTAATTTTTTTGGATAGAATAATCCTCTAACTGATACTTAATCCATAACAACCGTGAACAACAACTTGTAGCTAACATGTATTCAGCCTCTACAGTAGATAGAGCAATTGAACTTTGCCTCTTGCTTGACCAAGAAATTAGATTATGACCAAGAAAGTGACAGCCTCCACTTGTACTCTTTGTATCAATCCTATCTCTGGCATAATCAGCATCGCAGTAGCCAATTAATATGAAATCTTTATCTTTCCCATACATTAAGCAAAGATTAATAGAACCTGCTAAGTATCTCAATATTCTTTTGACAGCAATATATGAGATTCTCTAGGATCTGCTTGAAATCTTGCACACAAACAAACACAAAACATTATATCAGGTCAGCTTGCAGTCAGGTAAAGCAAAGAACAAATAATTTCTCTGAAAAGAGTTTGATCAATCTTCTTACCAATTTCATCCTTAGATAAGACGATTGAGGGATGCATAGGAGTTGACATTGGTTTAACATTCTCCATTTTATATTTGTCTAAAATTCTTTTTAATATACTTTTGTTGATGAACAAAAATCTTTTCTTCAGTTTGTTGAATTTGTAAACCAAGAAAGAACTTTAATTCACCCATCATACTCATTTCAAATTCACTTTTCATAAGATTTTCAAAATTTGAACATAATTTTTTAGAAGTTACACCAAAGATGATATCGTCTACATATATTTGTACAACGATAAAATCATTTTTAACACTTTTCCTAAATAATTTTTTATCTACTTAACCTCTAATAAAGTCATTTTTAATCAAAAACGAACTCAAATGATCATACCAAGCATGAGGTGCTTGTTTTAATCTATACAAAGCCCTATGAAGTTTATAGACATAATATGGTTTATCAATGTCTTCAAAACCTGGGGGTTGTTTCACATAAACTTCTTCATCTATAAAAACCATTCAAAAATGCACTTTTCACATCCATTTGAAACAATTTTTTATTATGAGAAACAACATATGCAAGCAAAATCCTAATAGCTTCTAGTCTAGCTACAGGAGCATATGTTTCATTATAGTCTATTCCTTCTTGT
>JAOTAX010000198.1:44237081-44249543 GCA_025629825.1 Erythroxylum guanchezii
ATCAAAACTAATCAATTCTTTTCTCATAAATTTTCTTAAAGCACAATTTCATCTATAACATAATACATATACAAAAATACTCATTCAATTTCATTTAATATCTCTAAATTCTACTAAAAGATCAGGGTCCAACAATCAAATTCATAAATTTTCTTTAAGGATATAAATTTCCTTGAAGGAATTTCATCAGATGAAGCGGAACTTGTGCTTTTAAGAGATGAGGAACCATTACTTATAGGAGATGGTGATGCATTTTCTGGTTGTAAAGGCTAAGTATCACCCAAATTATTGAATGGGACTAGAACCTGTTCATTTACTTGGGCAATTTTCCAATTTCATGCTACATCTTCATTGAACTCCACATTTCTACTAACAACAATTTTTCCACTTAAAGGATTATACAGCTTATATGCTTTAAATTGAGGACAAAAACCAATAAAATGCACCTTTTAGACTTTTAATCAAGTTTGTTGCGGGGTTGAGAATTAACTAAAGCATATGATATACCTCTAAAAACTTTTAAGTGATACACACGAGGCTTCATACCTTTCCATGCTTCGTATGGTGTTTTATTCAATACAACAATTGTAGGAGAAATATTTAAAAGATATATAGTTGTTGTAATTGCTTCAAACCAAAAAGAATTAGGAAGACCTTTGGCTTTTATCAAACTTATAACCATCTCTACAACTATTTGATTCTTCCTCTCAATAACGCCATTTTGTTCTAGTGTGTATGGTGCAGTAAGCTCCCTGCGAATACCACATTTTTGATATAATTTATTAAATTCAGTAGATGTAAACTTACCTCATCTATTATCAGTTTGAAGGCACTTGATATTGTTGCCAATTTCATTTTCTACCAAGGCCTTAAACTTCTTAAAGTGGGTAAAAGTTTCAGATTTTGTCTTCATAAAATAGACCCAGTTTGTGTAGCTGTAATCATCAACAATCAACAAAAAATATTGATTTTCACCAAAAGATTTTGTATTCATAGGTCCACACAAATCAGCATGCACTAATTGAAGACAAAAATTTACTCTGATAGATTTTCCAACCGAAAAAGACATTCTACTTTGCTTACGTAAAACGCATCCTTCACAAAACTTAAAAGATTCAATTGGCAACCCAATAACCATATTCTTTTGACTCAACAACTTCAATCCACTTTCATTCAAATGCCCATAATGCAAATTTCATAATTTAGACTCATCAATTTTACTAAAAACAAAGGCAAAATTATGCAATTGAGAAACATCAATTGTGAACATATTATTACTCTTCTTTTGAACAATGGCAATAATAAAACCATACTTTTTATCAACAATTGTACATCCAACATCATCAAACACAATTGTATAACCACTATTCATCAATTGTCCAATGCTCAATAAATTATAAGTCAAACCTAAAACACGTTGTATAGCAGACAAAAGTTAAATATTACCATTTGTCTTATTGGTAACTATACCTATCCCTTCAACATGATAGACATTGTTGTCAACTAGCCATACTGCGGACTTTTTCATTTTTATCATCAGTAAATAACATCCTTTCCACATCTTCTTCCACAACATTCACATTCTTTTCTTCATTACCAACATTTTTCTTTTGCTTAGCCCAACAATCAGCTTCTTGGTGACCTGGTTTGCTACAATGATAGCACTTAATAAGAGATTGATTACTTTGCCTTTGTTCATCATTTTTATACTACCTTTGTTGGTTACTTTTTGGCCTCCACAACCTCTAACGCATCTATGACCATGAACACCTCTGTCAGAGAACTCACCTTTCACCGTAATTACTTTTTAAAGCCTTATAACTTTTCTTGTAAAATCTGTCACGCTACCATTGAATTAGTTGCGGATGAAATGCAGGAAAAAATCTCATTAGTGACCACATGTTGAAGGAAGAACAAAGCTTTTGTAACACCCAATACTCGATAATGGAATCGGCGTATCGAGTGTTACCAAATTCTTAAATACCTAATACTTTGAACTACAACATTCTCTAGTTAACACCTCATTATTCAAGCAATTACTATTCACTTTATAACAATTTAGGCAGAGTTCCTTCTATATTTACTTAAAATATCTTGCAAGAACTTCAATACAATTCTCATGCAAGCTACTCAACTCTCCATCTCCATGTCAAACTCTTTGACAAAATTATTTACCCATCCTCCAATACATTTCAACACATCTAAAGCAGATTTCATACATAACTTTCATTTATTCATATATAATTCAAAATAAAATCCTATAAGATCCTTCACTTCTTTATGTGTAGATGCCATAACCAAAAACAAAAATAACATTTTGTAGTACATCCACCTCCGGGTCTTATGAGATCCTTTATGTGACTCTTGTCTTGTAGTAGATCCACCACATCTTTGTTTTAATTCTCTTCAAAACCTACATGTAGAAAGAAAATCCACACGCTAAGCTATAGGCTTAGTGTAGCACCTCACACCCGCAATGACCTAAACCCAACATCGTAGGTGATATTCGAGTCCGTGCCCAGTTAGGGTGGCATGCTAAAGCACTCAATCTTTCAGAAATCGATATAAATTTTTTTTTGAACCACAAACACAATATGCTGAAATCTATAACCAATTTAGGCCCACTTTTATTCATAAACATTTCCAATCAACAAGGTTATCAATAGCCATTTGGGCCCTTTGACAAATACAATACACTTTAGTCATAATGCCTTTACATTACAACATAAAACATTTGTAACTATAGTTTCAGAATATACAATTTTATAAAATATAGGAAAAACACAAATGCAGATGCGAACTGATCCCGATCTCTATCCTTCACTTGTTTGTTATAGGTATACTGTTGTTGGCCTAACGGGGTATTATTCTGATCCTAAAAAATAATTGCAAATTTTGGGTGAGTTTTTGTGAACTCAATGAGTGACCATCATTGATAGCTCACCCAGTCACATAACACACAATCACATTCACAACATTTCACACTTTTGCACTCATTACCATTTAATCATTTATATTATGCATATGCAGTGTGCATGAGACTCACTTTCCCTTTGTTACTTTGTTGTGACCGAGTGCCTAAACTGTCCCATATAGGGCTCATTGATAACTGTCCCTTATCCGCTTAGGGGATATAGGGCTCATTAAACATTGAGCCTAAGACTCTAATTCATTTTTGAGCTCGAAGCTCATTTTCACTCGTTGAGCTTTAAGCTCTGATCGGTGGCTACTCTGGTCACAACTCCATTATGTTTCATGCATTCATGAAATGGAATGCATCAATCACATTTTCATGATCCCATTCAATCATATTCACATATCATCAGACCGTAGTCTAGCATTCAACATTTAGTTGAGAATTCATACTTCCATTTCTATGTAAATGCACATTTAGAGCACATTTAACAATAACCTTAAGTACACATAGTTCATCCAATTCACATTCAAGTAGCACTTCAATATCCAAATCAAACATAATCAATCACATTTACACAATCATTCAGTAGTTAATTATTACAAAAATTCATAACGAAGTAAGACCATCTTGGTCTACTCACAGTTCGCTCCAGATTAGCATTTGCTTCTAAATTTCGGGAACGCCTTAATACAGACACTTGACCTGCACAACCCATTTATGCACGACACCCATTTCACACTCATCAATAATTGCACACGTATAAGCATTTATTTATGCATAATTGTATAAATGGACTATATACAATGCATGCTCAATGACAATCCTGGATATATGATCTAGAACACATATTATGCCCATTCCCATTTCATAATTCATATGTGTCTAATTGAATTTAGATTTACACTTCATTAGTACATGATCTTTCTAAATTCTCCTTTCAATCTTTACCTTTTGTATATGTATGACTTATTCATAAGCTTACACCTCAAGAACACTTGGTTACTTTATATCATAACTCAATTTTTTGTCATCTATTTTCTAACCTCATGTGATCTCATAACATCCAAATTCTCATCTAATAGGAATCCAATTGAAAATCCCACAATACAAAATCACAAAAATTAATTCTAGAATACTTGAACCCAAGCATTTTCTAAACTTCATGAACTAGAATCTTCCAAAAATCTAAAAGATTCAGAATGATCTTACCTTGATTCTTCACCAAATGAAGAAATCTTTAGCTCAAATGGAAGCTCGTTTCTTCCTCTTCCTTTTTCTCTTCTTGAACAACTTCAAATCTTTCTTGAAGACTAAGAAGAATTAAACCCTAGCTCAACTCTCTTCTTTTCTCTCAAACCACCAAACTCTCTTTCTCTTTCTTACTCATTTTCGTTATTGTCTTCTGCTTGTCCTTCCATTCACGTTTTTCTTCTTCATTTATAAGAAAGACAACACTTCTTCTTCCAATTATGCCCTTAATGATTGAGAATTGCGCCATTTTTCCTTCCATTTATGCCTTATGTCTTTTATAATTAAGTGTCTTACCAACAGTACCCTTAAACATTCTAACATAACACTTTCTTCCAAAAATGTCCCCCACTGTCTCAAGTTTCTAATGAAACCAAAGTCATTCAATTCAGTTCAATGATTTGAAAGATACACTTTAAACATTTTTGGATTGCCCTTGTCCAAATTAGTATACTAGGCACAACTTCTATCTAGAATTTAAACATATTTGAAATTGCATTAGATTCCAATTTCTTCATACCATTTGTAGCTCCATGTCTCTAGTTTACCACAAATCAGAAATAATCTCATTTGGAGCTCTACCGATCCAGAAATCATCAAAATACTGA
Source organism: Erythroxylum guanchezii (assembly GCA_025629825.1). Classification (NCBI taxonomy): domain Eukaryota; kingdom Viridiplantae; phylum Streptophyta; class Magnoliopsida; order Malpighiales; family Erythroxylaceae; genus Erythroxylum; species Erythroxylum guanchezii. The sequence continues at coordinate 44,241,855 of JAOTAX010000198.1, forward strand.
AGTATGTTCAGTGGAATAACACCAGTTCATAATATTTAAGAACACATACACTGTACTCGTCTAACGTTTTTCACTCAATATTTCTCACTTCATTTCATATTGCTACAATTTTTGGTGGAGATGTAGAGCAATGTCTTACGAATCCAATGGTTCAAGAATCTAGTCATTTGGGTGTCTAGACAAGAAGTTATGGCCAAAGAATCAAATCTGGTTTTGTCCTCAATCATATTGAACCTGTCTTGGGACAATTAGCATAACTTTCCCTACTGATGTGGGATTTTGATGTTATTTGGATGGTTTGAAAGAAGACTTCAAGATCTACAACTTTTATGAAGACCTAGAAGACAAATTGTATCATCTTGGGGGTTTAAAAATAGGAAAAGACGATATGACGTCATTTATAGACGAAGTGACATCATCAAACGATACAGGATTGGGAAAATTACCATAACTTTCCCTCCAAATATCGGATTAAGATGTTCTTTATAGGGTTAGAAAGAGTACTTTAAGAGCTACAATTTTATAAAGACCACAAAGACAACTTTTATCGTCTGAAGGGTCGAAAATGAAACAGAAAATAGACTAGGCGAAAAGCAGAAGAAGCAAAACATAGAAGAAGATGACGTCATCACAGAAGAAGCAAAAAGACAGAAGAAGCAAAACATAGAAGAAGATGACGTCATCACAGAAGAAGCAAAAAGGCAGAAGAAACAAAACATAGAAGAAGATGACATCATCACAGACCATGTGACGTCATCACAAAAGAAGCAAAAAGCAGAAGGTACAACCTTACTCTTGAATATCTTCCCTTATAAGGACCATAACTTTCGACTCCAATGTCTAAAATTCACATACTATATACCGTTGGAAAGATAAAAGAAAGATATATAATTATCAAGAAGGCAACTTTGCCAAAATTTATCTAGATCAATCCCAAATTTCCCCTGAAGTCCAAAGACAAATTTTACATTCATCCACCAATGTACTGCACCCATTCTCATCTTCATGAAATTTTGAAACTCTTAGAGACAGAATTGAAATTTGATGCCTTCATAAGAAATGTATCCATATGATTCTAGTTTAATCCAAATAAAGAATCGTCTCATTTGGATAACTAGAGAAAAAAGTTATGGCTAATTGAACGAAGCACACTCAGTGAACATTTTCTAGATCAACCACCACTTTTGTTTCCAAATCTTTCCTTGTCACAACTCATACCAAAATCACTCTTTCAACTCCCTTTACTTCTCATTTTCAATAAAATCACATTTAAAAACAATCATACCCGGAAGTTGTCAATGAATGCATGTACACTTATTTTTGTATGTGCAAAGATTCAAATTCACATGCATGTATGCTGACATGCTGCTGGGCATGAAATGCAAATTTTTCTAACTCTCACATTGCTATTCTCTCCATTTTGAAATCTGGGTTCTAACCCTTACTATGAGGACGGGATGTTACATTTTCTATGCATCTTATTATGGAATTGTCGATATTCATAATGGTAATATTGTGTTTGTTAGTTATAGAAATTGGAATATATATTTTGCTCAACTAGAAGACATGTCTTTATAAAATGTTAAGTGTTTTGTCTCTCTAGAAAAGGATTCGTTTATCTGGCACAGGAGATTTGAACATTCTAGCATGAGCATTCTATCAAAATTGTCTAAAAATGAGTTACTAAGAGGACTACCAATTTTAAAGTTCGAAAGTAATCAAGTTTGCGAGGCTTATTTAGAAGGTAAACAAGTTAGAAGTAGTTTTCCTCCTAAAAAATATGGTGTCTACTTGCCAACCACTTAAACTTGTGCACATGGATTTATTCAATCCTACTAGGACTTAAAGTTTTGTTGGTAAACATTATGGTTTTGTTCTAGTAGATGATTACTCTAGATTTACATGGGTTTATTTCTTATTACATAAGGGTGATGCTTTTGAAGTGTTTAAGAAGCTTTGTAGAAAAATTCAGATAGAAAAAGGGTACTCCATCACTTTAATTTGAAGCGATCATAGAGGAGAATTTGATAACAGAAAAATTGAAGAATTCTGTGACAACAATGGTATAACTCATAACTTCTCTTATCTAAGGCAACAAAATGGAGTTATAGAGAGAAAGAACAGAACTCTGGTTGATATGGTCAGGACCAAGCTGTGTGAAAGCAGACTACCTTATAGATACTGGGCAGAAGTATTATCCACGATATACTATGCTATTAACATATGTCTTATAAGACCTATTTTGAAAAAGATCTCCTATGAGCTGTGGAAAGGAAGAAAACCAAATACTGTTTACTTTCGAGCTTTTGGTTGTAAGTGTTTTGTTCTAAACAATGGAAAAGATAACCTTGGAAAGTTCGATGCGAGATCAAACGAAATTATTTTACTGAGCTAAAATATCGCCAGTAAAGGATTCATGGTATATAATAAAAGAAAAAAGAAGATAGAAGAATCAATACATGTGATATTTGATGAAGCATTACCATCGACAACATCAACTGATTCAGATGATGAAGAGCATCTTTTGATTCCTAAAAATACATAGGAGAACAAACTACTCCAATAATACCCTTAGAATTATAAAATCAAGAAGGCCCTTTTGAAGCTAAAATAGAGCAGGCTCCTTCATCTCAACAGGAGCCTATGTAACAAAAAACACCGAGAGAATGGAGAGGTCTTGATACACATCAATATATTCTTGGAGATCCCTCTAAAAACCTAAGAACAAAAATAATCGTTCAAGAACAACTTTGTGGCTCTCATCTCACAAATAGAACCAAAGACCGTTGAAGAAGTCCTTATTGACAGAAACTGGGTATCAGTCATGAAAGACGAACTGAATCAATTTGATAAAAATAAAGTCTAGAATCTGGTACCTCTTCCTCAAAGCAAGTCGACTATTTGGACTCGGTGGGTATTTTAAAACAAAATTGATGAAAATGGTAAGTTGTAAGGAATAAAGCTAGGCTTATAGCTCAAGGTTACAATCAATAGAAAGGTATCGATTTTGATGAAACTTATGCATTTGTTGCTAGATTGGAATCGATTAGAATTTTACTTGCCTTTGCATGCTATAGAAACTTAAAGTTGTTCCAAATGTATGTTAAAAGTGCATTCTTAAATAGTTACATTAGCAAATAAGTATTTGTTAAGCAACCCCAAGTTTTGAAAATGAAAACTATCCATATTATGTGATGAAGTTATCCAAAGCTTTGTATGGTCTAAAACAGGCTCATCGAGCATGGTATGAGAGGTTAAATAACTTTATACTTGAGAATAACTTTGAAAGAGGAAAGATCGATAAAACCTTATTTATTAAAAGAAAGGAGAATGATTTACTCATAGTTCAAATATATGTTGATGATATAATATTTGGTGCTACTAATCCATCCTTTTGTGAAGAATTCTCAGCATTAATACAGGGGGAGTTTGAAATGAGCATGATGGGAGAATTATCACTCTTTTTCAGATTACAAATCAGACAAACAAAAAAAGGAATCTTCATTATCAAAGACAAATACACAAAGGAACTCATCAAGAAATATCATTTTAAGAATGCCAAACCGATGGGTACTCCCATATACACTAGAACTAAACTTGATAAAGACGAAGAAGGCAAAGCTACGAATGAGATAAAGTATAGAGGAATGATTGGATTATTATTACATCTTACAAGCTTAAGACTAGACATTATGCTTATTGTGTGTCATTGTGGACACTTTCAATCAAATCCAAAAGAAAATCACCTTAAAGCAGTCAAAAGAATCTTTTGATATCTCTACGAAACTATGGATCTTGGATAATGGCATCCAAAAATTGATTCATTTGGCATGGTAGGTTATTGTGATGCAGATTATGCAGGTGATAAAGTAGATCAAAAAAGCACAAGTTGTCACTGCCAATTTCTTAGAGGATGTCTAGTATCTTCGTCTTGCAAGAACCAAAATTGCACAGTACTTTCGATGAATGAAGCAGAATACATAGCAACTGCCAGTTTTTGTGCTCAAATCTTATGAATGAAGCATCAACTACAAGATTTTTCCATAAACTTTTCTTATATTCCTATATTATGTGATAATACGAGTGCTATAAATCTTTCTAAAACCCTATGCATCATTTTAGGACTAAGCATATAGAAATCAATCATCATGTTCTTAGAGATCATGTTTTAGAAGGAACCATTGATTTTTTGCATGATAGTACTAAAAACCAAGTAGCTAACATTTTCACCAAGCCACTCTTTGAAGTTAGATTTTGTGTGTTAAGAAAAGAGCTTGGAATGTACACTCTCTCTTATATTATTTCTACATGAATATTCTCTACTACTTGTCTTTGCATTTCGTTTAGCAAGATCATTCTATTCTAGTCCCTTAGAAACTCTATCTTAGTATTGTAAGCCCCTTCTAGTTTAAAAGGCCCTTCTTTGTTAGAAGGCTCTTTTTAGTATAAAAGAGCAAGAATACATGTGTCCTAAAACAATAGGGAGTCATTAATGGCGATGTTTTAGCTTTTTCAGAAACGTGTGCATAGATTAACGAATCTAAGCATGCTTCTGTCAGAAGATATGCAACCAATTATACTTCTTTTTCTAGTTTATATGTCTACTTATCTTCTTACTTAGTATACCCTAAGCAAACTTCCTTTTTTTTTTCTCATCTCTTTCATTCTCATTCTCTCTGCGCCCTAACTCTCTACATTACCTCCTATTTTCTCTCTCAAACTTCATAAAGCATGCCTGCAATTGAAAAAACAAAATCAAAAGGACAGAAGAAATTGTTGGGCTCAACTTCTATCCATGACGAAACCCCTCGTCATAATCAAACCTTTACTTTTGATTCTTCATCTTTGTCTCCCATTATAGGTTCCCTGGACACTACTACCAAACCTGTTTCTATCTACTCAAACATCCAAACTTCAAAAATACCCAATTAGGAGACCCTAGAAGATAGGAAAAAGAAGATTGATGTTATTGATAGGTGCTTAACTGATTATGAATTTATTCCAAAACACTTAGTGATTATTGCTATAAAATTTCTTAAGATACTCATTTTGACTCATATGCAAATTTAGGCATAGTTTAGAAGTAAAAAAGTTAAAGTGAGTTGAAAGCACAATATTTGGGCCATTTTCTGAAGATTAATTTTCACTTGTCTTCGTGGAGCAAGAAGAAGAAAATTAAAAGACAAGAAAAATGAAAACATAAAGAAAAGGAAGCATGAAAAGTAATGGACAAAGAATAACACCAATATGGCAGTGCATAAGTAAAAGCTGGCTGGATGATGAACACATGCAGAAGGTGAAATGTAGTACAGGTAGCAGATGGCACGTAAATGAAGATCAAAACAATGCATGCCAACAACTGGTGAGGAGAAAACCAAAAATGACAAGATGTACGATACAAAACACACAGCCAAGGTATAGCTAAGAAGTATCAAAATGTAGCACGTTGGACATTTGACAGGACTTAAAAATGCAGACGTAGAAGGAGTCAGAAAAGGTTAAAAAGTAGGTCTAAAGAAATAAAAAAGAGGGTGTGGATTAAAGAAAGAAGGGATATGCTAGAAGGAGTGGTTCTTTCTGGGGGCTGAAGCAAATATTTTTGGGAGCTTTTGATTTTAATGAAGATAAGGGGTAAAGCTCTCAACCGGAAGAGACCTATGGAGGGTTAGACGTCCTGACGCCAGTTCGGAGGTGACATCGATGTCAACAGCTCGAGTTAAGTGTATTTCACTATTTTTGTTGTTTCTTTCTCTCTTTAGAAATTAATTGTGTTATCCTATGTTAATTTATTTGAGTTTTGTGTATAGATAAACATATTCTCGTTATTGTTTGATTATTTATGTATGAGCCCATTGGGTATAATGAAAAGATAATTTGAATGTATTCATTGGATTGTTTAATTACAAACCCATTGCTAGAATATTCAATGTAATCCGTAATTATTATATTGAAATTCATTTGTAGCAACTAATGATTTGTAATTCATAAAATGACTCATCGTATGTGGTTGTTGCCTTGATTAATCAGTTTTCCTAATTTGTAATGCTATTGCCTAATTGAATCTAGAGATCATATCCTAGGTGATTTAATGGTTAGGTTTAATTAATAATCGTATCTTGATTAAACACAACCTAAGGGAAAAGTTGGGTTAATTATTAACCGATGATTAATAGTTTCAAGAGAGGTTTGAGAACAACAACTTTAAAAAATGTTTAATTAGGACGTAGGCCGAGATTGAATTAAAGAACCAAGTCCCTATTGAGTTCCCCACTTTTATCATGTTTCCTTTAAATTGCTTTTGTTAGTTAGTTTAGCTTTATTTTATTTTCTTATTTCTAAAATAAAAACTTCCCTAAAACCTAAACACTGATTAATTTCATTTAATAAACTTTACACACACTCTCTATGGGGTCAACCTAGACCTAACACTGCTACAGTAGTAGGTCTATTTTATTTTGACTAGCATTACGACGTGTTGTCAACTATGTTATCTCTATATTATCCTGATTCCTTTTCAGATGACAAAGAAGAAACAATCGAAAAAGAATATGCTTCTAATTCAGAAGAAGAAGAAGAAGGAAAAAAAAAGGATAGAAGAAAGTGAAGAAGAAGAAGAAGAAGAAGAAGAAGAGACTTTTAGTAAGGGGAGTCATTGAAAAATGTGAGATTCCATTTACCTATTCTCCCTGACCCACTTCTACTCCAAAAACATTTGAAATTCCTAAATCTGGTCCTAAAGAGAAGAAAGTGCCTAAAGACCACTAGGTAATAAATGACGATCGTTCCAATGAAAAAACTTCTAGGATGGAAAGTAGACCACAAACTAAAGGAATTGTTACAACACAAGCTCCATAAAAAGAAATTGCTGAAGTAGAAGAAATAGTAAAAGATGAGTCAAGAAAAAGAAAAAGGGAATAGAAAAGAAAAGGAAAAGAGCCTATGGTTGAAGACAACATTAAGGAAGCCATCGTAAAGGATGAGTTATTTGTAGAACATGATCTGTTTGAAGAAATCCCTAGAGCAAAAAGCTCCAAGAAACTAGTGGTCCACAAGAAGGGAAATTTGTCACCAAAAATAAAATCTTTTCAATCAATTGAAGCTAAAGCCCACTATAAAATGTGGTACAAGAAGAGAAAAGTGGTTACTAGATGCATTGTGCCTCCTTACATATTCAATGATATTGATATTCCTCTCTTTATTTTCTTTGTTGCTGTTAGGTGGGAGAACTTTTTGAATTTGGATAAAACAGTGTGTGATGAATTAGTCAAATGTTTTTACACACACATGCAAAAAGAAAAAATTCATGGAAAGATAACCATCATATCTTGGGTGCGAGAATGTGAGATCTTGATAACAGAGGATATATTGAGGAACATTTTGAGCATAGCTCCCATAAATGGGACTGACCTTCCTTGCCATAAGCAGGACATTGCTGATCTTGAATTGGGAAAGGTTGTGGACTTCATATGTCTGCATATTAAGAATGCGCATAAAGGGAGACCCGCATGTAGAAACCTGGACCTACTGCCTAGATGCGTTGCATCAATATCAACTACTTCAATTTTTCTAAGAAGTAGCTCAGAAGAAAGATGTAGTCTTAGTGATGCTGTTACCTGTAACCAAATATAAAAGAAATCACTTCCGTTAAAACAAATTAATGTAGTAGCGGTAAGCGGATATCGTTCCCAC
>JAOTAX010000198.1:44263066-44273772 GCA_025629825.1 Erythroxylum guanchezii
TTTTATTAACTGCAAATGTGCTTAAATACAGCTAGAAAAAGAAACAGAAATTCCTATATTCCAGCTCATCCATGGAACATGCCTCCATGTTTAACAACTTAGCTAAAAAAAATGGAAATAACGACTGAAATGCAGTAGAACAAGTCAAAACATAACAGAAAAAGAATAATTACAGCAACTAAATAGGAAATGCAGCAGCTAAGTCAACTTCTTAACACTAAATGTCCATGGTTGGAAAAGAAGCAAATGAGGATTGGGTGGAAGATGCAGTAAGAAGGAGGTTTGTGTTTTGGAAAGTTGCCATTAACATTAATTTGTGTTTTGGGAAGTTGCCATTAACCTTAGTCTTTCAGGATCTGATACCATATAAAGTCACAAGGTTTGTGGGGATTTTTGGATACCTTCCCCTACCGAGTTGTAAACTATTTATACTCAATGCATATAACAAACTCACGAATATTTAAATAGATTATAGAGAAATATACAAAATCTGGTACAACAAGATTATCCAGTAGTAAATCTAGGAGCAACTGAATTGGTTTTAACCAACATTTAACTTAATTACTTGTTATCAAACTGTTGGAGAGATATTCTCCTTAATAACGCAAATTTACATTTTAAGCAATTAAAATCACAACCTTATTATTTAGTACAAAAATAGTTTAATTACCATTGATCCAAGTTAATGGGAACATTGACGAGAATAAAGTAATTATGACCCTTTTCTTACAAAACTAATGTCTTCCATATGTTTTGAGAGGAAGGGAGTTTTCAAATTCGACCTATACTGAACCTGTGAAATTAGGTGAATGCTTTGATTGAGTCTTTTTTCTTCTTTTTGATATGTTTCGTTCGTTCCATCATGGCTTAGAAAAATAGTTCTGGCAGTCGGGACTTTTGGGGATAGGAGAAAGGAGGAGAAGAGACTAGGATTATTTTAGTGTTATCAACAGATATTGGTTAAGTTAATTCAAAAGAATCCAATGGTTGAATGAGTCAGTAAATTCGATATCCCGGGGGAATAAGTCAAAGTAGGCGATCTTATATCACACTTGCGAACTTTTAGAATATTTATTTATCTTCTCTTTCTGTTTCCTAACCAGATTTAAACTTGTGAAATCAATATATTTGAAATTAACCTTTAACCTGTCCTTGTTTTAATATTGGTTTTATAATCACTAAGAACGTTTTAAGATTGGTATACATTGCTCTTCAATAATTTACTCAGGTAAATTCTCCTTTTTATACTGTTTAATTTTGGTGGACTACTTTACAAATGGCGAATGACCACTGCTTAATTTGTACACATATCCATCTTGCTTTATTTACTCACCTTGTCGTTTAAAAATTCTCCTCAATTGACAGATGCTTACCTTGAAAATGATATGGAAACTAATTCCTGCCCTAAACAGTGGCATAGGTGTAAGCAGAATAGGAAGGAGAAGAAATTACAAGATAGGACTCCAACAATTTAAAAGACCTTGGAGTTCCAAAGAACTTAATCAATATATACCCAAGAAATTTAAAAGAGCCGACATGTCCAGTTGCAAAGTTTCGTATCTGCTTATTGAATAAACTCGAAGAGGATGAATATAAATTGGGTAAAATCTTCTCTTCCAGAGGTTTTGTGTTCATTTTTTCTTTTCATGGATATGCAAATAACTCCTGGAAATTACCCAAGATTTCCCGCAACTTGCTTTTTCATAGTTCAGCATCATTAAATTCTTAGAAGTGCTGGACTATAATCACTGACCAGATGCTCGTTTATATCCGATGAGTTGACTGAGATGAGAACAATTCTTATCCGTAATTATTCAAGTGTTGGTGGTAAGGAACAATAAACTCATCGGATAGTGCCTGAAACAGAATTTGTTTCTTCACATCATGCCTGCTAATCAAATCCATTGATCAATTACAGAGATTCATAATATTTATGGACTTGAAAGAGTTGTATTTGTTGAAGCATAACTAAATACATGCACATGCAATTCCTAAAGACTCAGCTTTGCTATGATGAGGAACTTTTCTCCTGATGATCCTGAGACTACCGCGGTATTGACAATGTCATACTGATTTCGTTGGTAGATGAAGATTCCTGCTTGTTTGAAGAATCTGATTCAGCTGGATTCCTTCCTGTGAAAAATCCAGGCTGCTTAGGTTCAGGCAACGGATTTTCACTGCCCAACATCAAAACCACAGTTGAAATATTTGGCCTATCTTCAGGTCGTTGTTGAACACACAATAGGGCCACATGTATGCATCTTATAACTTCAGCTAGATTGGCCGAGTCAACAAAACATTTATCAAGCAGCTCCATTGGTGTGCCTTCATTCCACAACATCCATGCCTGAAAATGTCAGAATCATGGTTAGTATTTTGGATTTGATAACTAAAAGATGTCCAGGTTAAAGAATATGATCTTACTCTAAATACTTACATGACCAAGGAGGTTAAGATCATGGCCTGGGTGACAAAATCCTCTGTTTCTCCTTCCACTCACTATCTCCAGAACCAAGACTCCGAAACTAAAGACATCAGATTTTACAGAGAACATTCCATCCACTGCATACTCAGGAGACATATAACCACTGAAGAAGTATCATTGCTTAGAAATGTTCTGAAAACTAAAATGACATTGATGTAACAAGTTTAGGTATAATACCCACAATGTTCCAACAACTCTATTAGTGTTTGCCTGAGTTTGATCTGCACCAAATGTTCTTGCAAGCCCAAAGTCTGAAATCTTAGGGTTCATTTGATTGTCCAGTAAAATGTTGCTGGCTTTGAGATCTCTATGGATGATCCTCAATCTGGAATCTTGATGAAGGTATAGAAGTCCTCGAGCAATCCCGCAAATAATCTGGTTTCGTTTTTTCCAGTCCAGCAATGTGCTTCTGGTTTGATCTGTTGCAATGTTCATTCATGTTAGTTGCATATCTACTGAATTTAGAAGCACAAACATTTACTCTGAACAGGATCAAACCGAAGATAAAGGAGTCCAAGCTTTTGTTGGGCATATATTCATAGATTAGCATTCTTTCATCTTCATGAATGCAACAACCGAGAAGCTTCACAAGGTTGCGGTGTTGAAGTTTAGAAATCAATATAACTTCATTTTTGAACTCGTTCAAACCTTGCCCAGAACTCTGTGAAAGCCTCTTGACAGCAATTTCTTGCCCCTCTATCAGGGTGCCCTATATAATCATTCATACAAATTGTTAAGACTGTAAATAGAGAGGTATCTTACACCAATTGCAAGCCTTTTGATTACCTTGTATACAGGTCCAAAACCACCCTCTCCCAGTTTGTTTTCTATTGAAAACTTATCAGTGGCATCTGTTATTGTGGTCATATTGAATATAGGTAATTCCATATCCTCTTTTCTGCGTTCAGAGTTGTCATTCTCTCCATTATTTTCTTTCGCTATAACTGAAATGGGCAAGAAAAGTAACAGAAGTGATCAACATGATGTATGAATCATTGAATAAATAATCAGGCATGCTGTTCAAGCTTAAAGCTTCTTATCATAGAATGATATCGGCAGCTTAACACCTTGTGTCACGCATCATATGCTGGGTAGGTCTTCAGTTTTTTTCTTTTTAATTAATTGTTTTAGATAAGTCTTCAGTTTTGAATACTTATGTTGGTATCAGCTTACCACGTCGCCTGACATTCCTTCTCCATGCGTAACAGATCATCCCTAGTATAAGCAAGGTCAAGGCCGACAAAACGGTTCCTGCAATTATTTCTGCTCGCTTCTTCTTGCTGGAGGGTTCATTTTCATCTGAAAGCATGGACTTATGGTTGGTGGACATGGTTCAAGAAATTATAAAGTAAAGTTGTATGAGCTACCGAAGTTAAAACCATGAAGATAAGTTGTACAACGCAGCAAAGCTTGGCCAGATACCCCTGTTAGTTTCGTCCTCTATTTATCCTATTTCTCGACGAGCCTACATTACATTATCCCATTTTGAAATGGACAGGAGTTTAAATCAGCTGCATTATTAGTGTTTGTAGAATCTGACGGTACCTTGTTGTAAGCAGAAAAATTAAGTTACAAACTCTTTTCCTGTTCTCTCTACTAAAGCAGTTAAAATAACAAACTGGAAGCATAAATCTGAGGCATAGACCTTTGTTGTTACTGATATCTTGTTCTTTATTAATATAGAAATTCTTTATCCTAGAAAGAGTAAAAGAATGACGTACCTAATTCTGATGCAGCTACACGTACGTATAGGTCTTGCCCCCCTTCGATCGATACTCTTAGGTCAGTCAGGTTTCCAAACCAAAGCAGGCAGCCACTTCCACCGTGGCTGATATCTAAACTTGAATAAGCACTGCAAGAGCAGTTTTTCAAGCACAGGCTCTTACATGCTATAAGATCAATGCTCTTGTTGAACCGGCAAGAAGATGTGTCTGGTAATTTAATGTTTGTTAGCCTCACAAAGCCGTCCGTATCATTGCAGGACAATGGAGTTCTTCGACCACACCCTTCGGACCAAGTTTGTGAACCCCAATCATTTGGAGAATTTGGCAAGAAGCCCTTCAAGCATGAACATACAGGATAGTTGTTGATGTTGCAGCTTGAATTTGCCCCACACAAGCCATAAAAGTCACATTGATCAGCTTGAGTCGTAGCAAAAATCACCCAGTCATTTGTTCTTTCACTCCATGTGAAGCGCTGTAGAAGCCCTGAGGGGTTTAACGTGTACCTCTGATAATCTGTACTATTTAGTTCAAACTTGAAAAAGATTTCAAACTCGTTCATCACAAATTCAAATGTAAAAGTTGAAGTAGACATTAGCCGAGGAACTCCGGTGAGGCGTAGGCCATCCCACGAACCTGCTCTAAACATTACTTTAGGTCCATTCCTTATAAATACTTGTGGATAGCCATGGATGTCTATGGCCACGAAATATTGACCTTTGCCAGGATCTTCTGTGCTCTTCCAAGATTGCAGAAACCAATCATGACCAGTAACTAAGTTTCTGCCAATTTTAAGTCCTGGTAGGATCGTATCACAAGGATAATCAAAACCCTGCCACAGAAAGTTTTGTGTTGCACTATCATTTCCTTCCCTTACAATAAGATTACCTGAATCCAACAGGTGCGCAATGGGGCTTTGTGCAGCTCTTGTTGTATTGGACTGCCAAACAATACCATTTGTGTTATTAACAATAAGCAGTAGTCCTTGACTCGTGAAATTTAGGGCTCCAAGAGAGTTGGAAGCTGGAATGTCTCTGTTAGCAACCCATACAATTGTCTGAGGAGATTTCTTGTACCATAATCCCAAGTACCTGTTTTCAGAATCTGCAAGGCCGAAAAATCCTAACTCGTAGCCTCCATCAGCTGAAATCAGAGTGTCTCCATCTTTCATTGATTGGCCTGGATATAGAGTATCTATAGTGTAAAAACCTCTTAAGCTGGAGAGCAGAATGGCAAACACAAGAAGTACTAAGCTCCCCATTTGACTAGCACTCTCTTGGAGTTCTGTTTCCATATTGTATAGATATACAAGAGAAAATGTTAGTACCTGTAAAAGTAAAAAGCTACCTCCACTCACGAAATCCCTCCTATTGTCAATGGATAGTGGTCTTGGAAAATGGTGACGACTGACATGTGGTACAGAGTATAATTGCCAATCACCAAAACTGGTCAATATACAGCAGAATTGGCATCTTTGACAAGATAGCTTTCTTTTAATGTCAATGAAAATTATGGTTTTATTTATAAAAACAAATGTCGCGGTCCCATGATCACCAAACAGTTTGCCCTGACCGCTATGTTTTCTTGTGATTATCATCACATCCTGTGCAAGTTGAAAATATGAGCATGAAGGCCCCAAAAGTAAGCATCTTGTGTCAGCATTAGTATATTCTGCTGCTGGCTGCTGCTGATTGGTAAGAGCGAATTTTCTGTTGGTCTTAGTTTTGAGACAACCAACCCAAAAAAAAAAAAAGTGCTTGGCGGAATGGACTTTAGAAAAGTTTGTGGTGCATCAATAAAGATGTGAATGGGAAGACCCGAGTCAATCAATTAAACAAGCAGCAAATACAGAAACTGTCTGATAACGTCACCACAGGACTTTGTTTTCAACCTTGCATCAGCTTTTAGAACAGTCTACACGTTTATCCAAGAAGAACTCCGCGTAAATATCACAATCAGATGGTCTAAAAAGGTTGGACAAACTTTGAAATTTCGTAGATCTCTCATCACTATTTTCTTCAATTGCCATGGTTGAAATAAATAAATGTTGAACTTTATGATATTGCATATTGAATTGGTTCCTTGAGCCCTCATCGTGCAGGGTCACAATGGAATACTTATTTACTATTCATTAGGTACTTTACCAAATGAAAAACAAAATAATTAGCTGATATTTCAATAGGAAGCTAATTCCTTATGTTATGCACATGACGTTCCATTCCAGTCATAGCTTATTGGATTCAAATAGTTATTTATTAGAGGGTGAAAAGGAACTTTTCATATATTGAAAAGTAAAAACCTCCCAAGTAATATGATCTTCTACTCTGCCTTCTGATGGTAAACAGCAGGAGGTTGCTGTGAAAGAATAAAGATAATAGCAGAGAGCAAGTGGGGAGACTTTTATGTCACTCATTAAAAAATTGCAGCATGCGTACAAGGGTTTATAGAATTAAAATTGAACAGAGTCACTAACTTCTTGAACCTAAAAATATGAAACGTGACTAACTCCCACCATAATAGCAGGCTAAAAATCCTAACAACCTTGACCGCTTCATCAAGCTAGAGAATTAGGATTACGCTAACACCTGCTACAAGGAAGAAGTGATTTCATTTTTAGATGCCAACAGTTCGCTCTTTTCTGATGATGAATCCATTTCAGGGTCGTGCCTTTCAGTGAAAAAAGCCAGGCTGTGTTGGCTTAGGCAATGAACCTTCACCGGACAACATTACAATCAAAGATGCCACGCTTGGCCTGTCTTCAGGTCGGTATTGCACGCCTGACAGACCTAATTGAATACATCTCATACTTGAGAAGCAGCATAAGAGTCATCTAACATATGCTCAACCATCAGATAAGTATGCCAAATATTTATCCGTACATGTCCAAGAAGATTCTGGGTGTGATTTGGGTTGGAAAATCCTTTGTTGTTCTTCCCACTTATTATTTCAAGAACTAGAGCACCAAAGCTGAAGGCAACGACATGTCCATTTACATCATACTCAGAAGCGTATAACCACTACAAAATATGAAAAAACGGCATCAATATACACCCTATAATGAACCATCATTGAGTCTAGGATTACCTACAATGTTCCCACAACTCTGTATTAGCTTTAGTTTCTTTTTTGGTAAATTGTATTAGCTTTAGTTTCGTCGGCCAAAAAAAAAAAATTTCTAGCCAAACCGAACTCTGGAATCTTTGGGTTCATATCTTTATTCAATAACACGTTGCTGGCTTTTCGGATCTCTATGGATAATTCCGAGCGTGGAGTTTTGGTGAAGATTCCCGTGTGCTATACATACACATATTCTTGATCTCTTCTTCTTTTTTTATAATTTTATTTTAATCCTCCCAAAATTTACTATTTACAAATTCCTCTCTCTAATCATTTTTCACTGCCGGTGACGTAAATTGGTTAGTATTATATACCAATCTTTTCCTCTCAACGAGCCCATGAGAACCATGCTCATTACAACTACCATCGTCACCGGAATCATTACAAAAACTGATGAGAAAATCTGACAAAAAATGTTAATTGTCGATTTGCCGCTTTTGGTGGTTGTTGTTAGTTCCCACTACCACCATTCGACTCGTCTCGACGTCAGAAACAAAAGCACTATTGTCTGGTCGCCAGCCGGCGTCGATTGACCAAAAAATAAGTTAGAGTTTTAGTGTGTTTCTCTTCAATTCGTTTAAATCTGTTGAGAATCTGAATATATTGCTTTGGAGAAAGTTGTTCCACTTATCAAGAACTTTCATTTGGTATAAAAATCATTCAATTCTGATAATGAAAATTTTTCAATGATCAGAGGGAATATTCTGGTGATCAGAAGAATATTCCGATTGTCGGAGGTACTGTTCTGGTGATCATTTTGGTCACTTTTGTGAAAATTTTCAAAAATTCTAAAAATTATACTTATCATTTTTCTCTAAAGAACCATCATGAGATTTTCAACAGTTTGTGAATTAAAAATCACAAAATGTTTAGGCAAGAATAGGAGAAATTTCCGAATTTCATAAATGGACTGTTTAGGCAATTCGGATGATACCTAAATTGTTATTTGAGTCCAATAACTCTTAATTAGCACTGATCGAGATATTTTCTTTCGATTTACTAGGTATGGTAAGACTAGGACCTATCGAAAAGTTTGGATGGATGAGTTCGATTACTAGGTAAGTTTATACCGATTTACTGTTACCATAGTTGTACTAGCAAATGTATACTGTTCAATGCTGATATAGATAACCATATGTAGCAATGCATAACCACATTCATATGCATGTGTATCTATATATATATCGATCGATACTTATATATTTATATAGCGAATGTGTATATACAATAATGTGTATTCGCTTTAGTATAAGCCTTTCTATCGAATTAACTGAATAGATATATTGAGTTGGGTATTGTATACATGCATTGGTCATTACATAACTGAATGTTTATTTGATAAATTGCATGCTTAATAATTTGATATGTATTACTATGTTCGATTATGGGGAAGAAAATCTGTAAGACGTGTCATCTGATTGGTACACATTAGGACCAAATGCATACTGGTTATGATTATGAGAGTTGTTTTGTTAATGATATTGAGATATGTTATAGGTTGATCCTGGTTGATGCTTAGCTCCCGATCGGATCCTTATTTGTGATGCATATGACTTTTGACGCTTTGAGCGAGGGCTGGTCTGTTGGTGATGCTTGGCTCCCCGCAGCCCCCTTGGATTAAGCGAGCCTTACGGCTACATGAGTACAGGAGCATGGCTGGGCCATTAGTGATACATAACTCCCCGCAGTCATTCGAGGTTTAGAGCTGTGAGGGCTTATCCTTAGAGATTAGGGTCTTACAGATATTCTCTCCCACAATTTGTTTATGTTGTTGATGTGATTGGATGTATAATATGATGTGTATGTATTTTGATGTTCATGCATGACTGTGTACATAATATTAATTATCGTAGGACAGTGTGAGCTTACTCAACGAGGTCTGACTCCCCTCAACTTTATTTTTTCAAGTCAGCTACCACCAGCATCGCAGCAGTGACTCCCATGACGTATCATCTGCAGCTTACCTGCGTTTGTGCATATTCTTTCTTTATTTTCATTTATCTTGTATTGTAGCGTCCATAATGACAGGATTTCATGAGTTGTAAAACTTCTTTCTAACACGCACTATTGTTATTGTATTGTATGAACTTGCTACATTCTTGAGGTTTGAATTTATTTTGTCTCCAGCGGTAGGCTTACGTGTGATCTGGGGTTTGAACCTCGGTCCCACGTGTCGATCAAGTGCCTGTTTCGGGTCATGACAAAGATAAAGAAGTCCCTCAACAATCCTAGTAATGATAAGACTACACTTGTTCCAATCCAGCAATTTAGTTCTTGTTTGATCTGTAATAATTTCTTGCATATGAGGCCAGAAACTAACAATCCACAAACTGCATTTAAGAAGTATTTAACAGAAGTCGAAGTGAATTATGTTGATTTATGCCCTACAACTAATCGCTTTAGTTGTAGTTTAGTGAAAAATTATTTAAAGGCATTTTTTTATCTTGTACATATTTAGATGTATATGATAAAGTCTATGGGATAATTGTACATTTCAAATGAAATTATAATGAGATTATATTTATGATATTCATATTGCATTTATGTATTATTCCTAAATGTTCCTAGTCATTGTTCTATTAAGATTGGACATTAATATAACGTAAAAAGATTAGCACATGTTTTGTTTTTCCTTATGAAGGAAGTAGTTGATCTCATAGGCTAAAGTATAAAGATACGTAAACAAACGTGTGGGTGCTTGTTAAAGAACAAGTTCACTTAATAGACCCGATATGATAAATCCATTTGGAACAGAACTTGTATGTCTATGGAATTCTCATTGTAATGATTGTATAAGTGATCCTTTGACTTGAAGTCATCAAAGTTATCTTGTATGGAGATTACTATATTTTGATACTACTTATGATCTAATTAATCATAGGTTGTTTAATCGATAATCATTGCATGTAGCATGAATTACATAGAAATAGTTGAGTGATCAAGATAGAATTCATTACCCTAAGTAATTAGGGAGTTTGTTTCGTTGTTCTCGATTAGTATTATTTCAAGAAATCTTTGGCCAAGGTAAAATGATGCTTTGTAAATAGTTTACAAATATGATTAATTGAATTGATAGCTAATAACAGAGAACTAATATGATTAAACTTAAAATAGAGTAGACATTAATTTCATGCTCTATGTCTACTCGGAACATTGTATAGTAAAACCTCAATAAATGAATATTCGATAAATTAATATTCTCAATTAAATAATAATTTTCGCCGGTCTCGACTTGGGCCAATGGGATAAAATAATAACCTCGCTAAATACATAAGATAATAGTTTTAAAAAAAATTCCTTGAGGCGCATTGAAAATATAAAATAATAATTCATTAAATAAGTATGAAAATTACATATATAATTCATAAAATAAAGCACTTCCT
>JAOTAX010000198.1:44285563-44298007 GCA_025629825.1 Erythroxylum guanchezii
TTTTATAAAAATAATTTATAAAAATAATTAATAAGTAATAAAAATAAAAATAATAAAGTTAATAATAATAATAATAAAGATATTTTGATCTTTTTATTAGTTATTCCTTTCCTATTTCAAGTTTATATTTTCAAACTAAACAATGAAATAGAAATTCTTTATCTATTCCATTCCTTGAACTAAACAAAGTAATATTCATTTTATTCTATTTTTCATCTTTTCTATTTCAAAGAATAACTATTCTATTCCTTATCTATTCTATTATGTGAACTAAACAGGCCGAGAGCTAAGTTGTAATAACATAGAACTATTTTGAGAGGGAATGAAGTCATTTTTTTATTTTTATTTTTTTGTTTGTTTACAAGGGAGACTACAAAATTAAATCAACGCTCCAGGTCCACTCCTACTTGTGCATTTCGGCGGAGAACCTCTGTGAGCTCCCACATTAAGGTTATTAAATTGAGGTAATGGAGAGGAGGAGACTCCCAACATTGACCGATAACAAGAAAAATGATTGCAATACCTAAATGCCGGTCTGCAATATCGGTCAGCCCACTTGTCATTAATGGTAGTAGGTGTCTGTTCCCTAAGAATAGGCATTACGGTTACGCTTTATGACGGTTTGGGCCTTTGCCAGTTGCAAAGAATGCAATAAATGTTTCAATCAAATGGACATTACTTAAAATTTCTTTTCTTTTTTAAAAAATAATTACAAAATATCCAAATTATGTGGCTCCCGACCAAAGCCATTAATATAATACAATGTCCACTTAAATTAATTTTGCGATTATTTATTTTAAACATGTTATATTATTATATTATTTAATTTATAAATAAATATCAAGTAATTTAAAATTTTGTCATAAAATTATAAATATTTAAATTTTGAAATATATATTTTCTTAAAAAGGTTAAAAAAATTTATATTAAAAATATATAAGTTAGAATATTAGAAATGAATAAGTAAATTTAGTTAGTAAAAATTTGGGATGAAAAATTAAAAAATTAAGGAAATGTATAGTGGTACGTATTTGTTATAAATGGATAAAATATATAAACAAAATTAAAAAATTATAATATGTAACTAAAAAGTAAAAAAACATATATGATAGGTGCTAGTCAAACAAAATAAATTAAAAATAAAAAATATTGTGTACTTTAAAATTTTATGATAAAATTATGAATATTTAAATTTTGAAATCCATAATAAGAAAGAATTATGATAGAATTATTAACAATATATAACTTAGAATCTTAAAAATGGATTAGTAAAATTAGTTAGTAAAAATTTGGAATGTTTGAAAAAATGTTAAAATTATGATAGAATTATTAAAAATATATAAGTTAGAATATTAAAAATGGATTAATAAAATTAGTTATTAAAATTTGGAATGAAAAAAAAAGAAAATGTAATCTAAGTCACGCCTGTGACTGAAAAAATGTAAAATGTTTTGTTATGAATTAAATATTGTAGTTAATTAAGGTAAAAAAAAAGTCACATGTTGTGTCATTTAAAAATTTGTGATCAAATTATAAATATTAAAATTTTTAATGTATATTAAGAAAGGAATTATTATAGAATTCTTAAAAATATATAAGTTAGAATATTAAAAATGAATTACTAAAATTAGTTTGTAAAATTTAGAATGAAAAATAAAAAAATAGGAAATGTTTTTGTTAGAAATCGATAAAATATACAAAGTAAATACAAATATTATAAAAAATAATAAAAAAGTAAAAAATTATATCATCATTCAACTAAATTTATATAGTAATGTCAAGAGGTATGTCAAACGGTGAACAGTGAGGCACGTAGTATTTCTTTGGAAATAAACTAACCATGAATTATAATTTATAGATAATTAGAAATTATATACAGATTTCAGTAACTATGAAATTTTAATATGTATTAGAGATCAGTTTCACAATAATTTTAAAGATAATAATGTTTTAACATATATGACGACACATCTAAAATGTTAATTTGTCTAATTTAAGTATTTATTTTGTAATAAAACTTATAATAAATCATAAATTATACATATAAAAAAGTCATAATTAGATATTAATCTTGGAAAATGTGAATTTTTAATATAAAATAATTTATATTAATTTTTTGGTGCAGTAAAAAAAATTTCTTCTAAATAAGCCAAGCATCAAACGCTAATGGTCTTCTTTATATTTTTTAAATATATATTAAAATGTTTAAAATAGATATTTTTTTTCATAATGTGGAACTTAAAAATTATTGTTTTGTTAATATAAAAAATAGGCAAATGATAAGTACATTGCCTTGTATTAGGCAATAGGAATTCATTATAATACAAACAAGGGTACATGATCTTCTAGTAAACAAAACGATTTCATTAAAATACTAACAAGATTTTGCAATGTGTTCAACTTAACTGTTGTCTTAAAACCGATGTGATACTGACGACTCTAGTCACAACTACTTTTATCTTTCATGCATTCATGTAATAAAATGCATCACATTCACATATTTTGAATCAGTCACTTAATTTCATTTTACACATTCACTTTCACATGTTATCGGACCTAAGTCTAACATTCAACAGTTATGTTGAGTACACTTATTTCTGTCAGATTCACATACAAGGAGCACTTCCAATATATATAGTTCATGCATCAAACGCCTCGGACATTCAATGTCCAGCATCAACACAATCACATTCACATAATAATGCAATACCGAATTTAAACAGAACAATCATTTAAAGTAAGACCATCTAGGTCGACTCATAGTACGTTCTAGATTAGCATTAGCTCCCAAGATCCGGAAACGTCTAGATGCGGACATTTTATCTTTCATTAACATTATACAATACACATATTGTACACATATTATTAATTGCACAATCACATAAACATTCAATTATACATATATGCATATATGTAATGTATAATGTATGCTCAAATTGACTATTCCGGGTAGGTTTCCTTAATCACATCTCTTGATCAATCAAACCTTATCGTTTGTATGTGTCTAACTTATTCTTAGGTTTACACCTCAAAAACACTTGGTTACTATAATATCATAATTCAATTACTAGTCATTTCTCTTCTAGCAGCATATGCTCTCATAATATCAAATTATCATTCACATTTACTTAATAAATATAGCTCATCTCTTCTTAATCACAACTACTATCACATGAACAACTTCACTCCCATTATACTCATGCCTTTGGTACTTTGATAACAACAATTCATTTACTAAGTTATAACATCATTAATCGATCATTCCAACTTTTCTTGGATTTTCGGGTCAAATTTGCATAGTCATTAAGACAAGAAAAATGAAGTATTTAGGCAACACTTTCTTCTAAACAAATTTTCTTCTATGTCTTAAGTTTCTAATGAAATAAAGTTCATACAATTCGGTTTAGTATTCTAAAAGTTATACACAAAATACTTCAGACTATTTTCTGACTGCAACAACACTCAGCACTCAACTTCAAGCCAAGTTTTGAAACTCTTGGAGACATAGTTTTATTCCTTCATGAAATTTGTAGCCATACGTCTCTAGTTTAATCTAAATCAAAAATCATTCCATTTAGATATCTACAGATTAAGATATAGCCAAAATACAGATGCCCATTTAGTGAAAACATTCCATTTAACAATTTCCAGCACACTTCATCATTTTCATCCTAAACTTATCAATCAATCATTATCAATCCTTTCCTAATGAATTCATATGACCATGAAATTTGGTGGAGACGAAATACAATGTGTTAGGAGTTTGTGGTCCAAATTTCAAGTCAATAGGAGATCTGGAGAAGAAGTTATGGTCAAAAGAGTGAAGGGTGTTCAAAGCTGTCAAATAACAGTACACCTTTACTGTCACGATCATGCACTTCCAATTAATCCTCCTCTGTCATGATCGTGCAAGCCCTTAATGACCCCTTTCTGTCACAATTGTCGTGCACTACCTCTTAATCAAGCTTCATTCCAGTTTTTCTCAAAATAGAGTTTCGGGTCAAGTTTTCATGGCCATTTTGACAAGGAAAATAAACAATTTAAGCAAAACATTCTTCTAAACAATTGTTCCTTTATGTCTTAAGTTTCTAATGACACTAATTGCATGCAATTTGGTTCAGTATTCTGTTAGGTATACCTAAAATACTACACACTGTTCCCAAACCACGAAAGAATCCAGAGCCTCAACATCAAGCTAAAATTTGAAACTCTTAGACACAGAATTAAAATTCAATTCCTTCATAAAAAATATATCCATATGTCTCTAGTTTAATTCAAACTTAAAATCATCTAATTTAGATATCTATAGATCAAAATATGACTAAAATATAGATGCATGTCTAGTGCGAACATTACAACTATCTTACTCCAAAAATTCTTCTTTCACTTTTTCCAGATTTTTGACTCCTACATTTTACATCTAATACATCTTATGCATAAATCATCTTTTTTACTTCATTTCCTCTTCATTCTCAGCTCATTATCATTCATAAACAATTTATAGTCCATGATTGATCATGAACACTAAAAACAGAACATATACATATACACCTTCATCATAACTTTCTACACATGTTCAACTTCATCGTACAATGACCGAATGGCCTCCTCCTAGTCACAATTTAAATTTAAAACTTAGAATTTATTCTGTTGAATTTTTATTTAAAATTTTATTAGATAAAAATTAAGAAAATTAAGTAAAAAATTAAAAATTAAAAAAGTTAAAAACTAAAATCTAAAAACTAAATTAAAAAGCTAGGTATGTTTTCTATTTTTTAATTGGTAATAATATTTACTTTATTGGTTTAATGTATGGATGCTTGTGTTGTCGTTTATCGTTGCTGATTGTCAACCTATGACATGATCCCTTACTAAATTACAAGCAGATGAAACTGCGCAAATGCAAAGTTATAATTTAAATAAATATAATGGCCACTTAATTTTAAAGTTAGGAGTATTTATAAATATCTTATATAATCTAAGCCTAATGTATAAATAAATATTATGTAACTTAAATGGGGCGTAGTGAACTGTTGTCCCTTAATTAAGTCACAATCGCGACTTAAATAGGGCATTACACAGTTGTGACTTATCAAGTATGAAGGGTGATTTATAATAAACGATAAATAATACATCATAAAAGGTTAATAATTGTATATTAAAAAATAAAAACAAAATTTTAATATACATTAGAGGACCAAAATAATTTGTTTACGTGACTAATTCTCTACAATATCCTTATAATATGATATATACATTAAAAAAATTAAATTTATATAGTAATGTCAAGAGGTACGTCAAATGGTTCTTTATATTTTTAAAATTTTTATTAAAAAATTTAAAATATGTATTTTTCCATAATGCAAAATTTAAAAATTACTGTTTTGCTAATATAAAAAACAAGCAAATGATAAGTACCTTGCCTTGTATTAGGCAAAATGAATTCATTATAATACAAACAAGAGTACATGATCTTCTAGTAAATAAAAGGATTCCATTACAATACGAACAAGATTTTGCAATGTGTTCAACTTAACTGTTATTTTAAAACCAATGTGATACAGACATGTGATGTCACTTGAGATGAGGTGGCATGATAGACATAAGATCATCAAGCGGTGGTCGCATATTTGACTTGTAAATGCTCTTGTCATAGGGGTTTTTGTAAAATTTTAGGAATGGTAAGAAAGACCCGTTAGAGTTGTCAGATTTATAGGTTTTCTAAGAAAACAAAAACATGGCGGGTGATCCAAAAAAAGAGGGCTGTGGGGTCTGCAGTTCAACAATTTTAATTGACTCAGTTGTGGTGAGACGGTGTAGAATGGGAGTCAATGGGAATAAAGTTTTGTTAGTGGCCATTGCATAACAGTTGACGTTTTGCTTGCATGTTCTACCACTGGGTGACGCAAAGGATATAGATCTTGCATTCAATAGGTCAATCTGTGCTGAGCTTAAAGGAGACTTGCTAGTGGACCCTATTTCTAAAGAAGCTGGGCGGGTTAAGGTAAGATACCATAGTTTGACTGAGTTAGAATGTTGCGACACAGCAAATGAAAACCTTGATGAGGACGAGTCATTTTTAACTGTTGATTTTATGGACGAAGGGTGAAATCGTAGGGAAGATACTTGCGGATGGTTGCGTGAATTATAAAATTCTAACGATTCTTCAAAGTCCAATGAACATACCACCGTGGTAATTGTTGAAAATTCAACAAATGGTTGGACACCTTGTAATAACAATGAAGATTTGAATTATAAGTAAATAGGAGACAACGCGTTAGAAAAATAACAAGAAGAAGATAAAAAGTATAACATAACTAGGCCAGTTGTAATAAGTTGATGTATATTAAGAAAGTCTTAAAAATGAGTATTTTTCATAAAGATGTTAAAAGCAAGAAAAAATAATCAAGAATTAGGCATATAAATAGGAGACATATAAATAACATTATTACCTTCCATAGATAAGAAAACAAAGACAGTGGGTAGATTACAAAAGCTCTGTAAAGTCTAGACAGATAATAGTTGGCAATAATTTTCAATGTCGGTAAAAGTACATTTATGAAAGTTAAAGCAGACCTAAAAAAGCCTGACAAGATTAAAAAAACAAATTATAATAGAACATATGACAAAGTTAAATGAAGTCAGTGATCTCAATCTAATTAAGTATTCGTCTGCTTAGTATATATATATATATTTCATAAATAATAACATGAAGGCATTAAAAAACTTTAGATAGTTAATAAGAACATAATTAAGTTATAAATAATAATAAATAACAATTAACTGAAATAATTAATTTTAATAATTTAGTCCCAACTGTGTGAAGAGCTATATATACACTTAACATTAGTATATAATACTTAATAATAATTAGGAATTAAAAATGCAAGATTGTCACTAATATATATACTTAGTATTAGTATATAGTACTTAATAATAATAATATAATAATTACTATGCAATTCACAGTTACGACATTAGTCATAACCATAAAAACCGTTAAAAGCTATATATATACTTAATATTAATATATAATACTCGATAATAATAAGTAATTAATAATGAAAAGTTATGACTAAGATATATACTTAATAATATGGTAATAATAATTAATAACTAATAATGCATGGTTAATAGTTAATAATTAATATAAGTCATAAAGCTTGGACAACAATTGTAACACCCCACTCCTGTCCGACGCACCTACATGCACCCTACGATCACACGTGCACATGCCCGACAGAAGTGGTGTGTTAACTATTTCACCTTCACTTTACTACATGGCATCATAAGTAAAATCAGAAACAATACATTATCTAAAAACCAAAATTTTCCTCATTTCATTTCTCAAATTATAATTCACACTTTAGCATTAATCATCATCCATATTTTACAATGTCAACCTAGAGTGTTTACAACTCAATCTACATAATATACTACATACATAAGGAAACTAAACAAAAATTAAAACAAACTATTTCTTCAGTCTCAGCTGATCGACCTTTAAGTCATATCTGAATTCTAAAAGTTGTACAAAATTGCTTCTATGTAGTTTTAAGCTAGGTCATCACTCTCTCGAACCTGAAATTGTCAACGTTGCAATTTTGATAAGTTTTGCGAACTCAGTAGAGTAACCATCCTCGATGGTTCACTCTTGTCATACAGCACAACAGTTCATATTATCATGTAATTCACATCAACTTGCTCATATTATCTGAGCAACAAGTGCAACTGAATGCTATAACTATCCCTATGAAAAAGAACCGAGAGAAAGGGAACTTAAAACGCTTCAAGAGTATTAGTAGGTAATGTAACTACACAACTCCATTCTAAAACAAAAATCCACGTTGAATTTGTAGGCATATTCTAACATATATTCAAAAATAATATAGATTAGAATAAGCATATAAAATAAATGCGAAAGAAAAATGAAATACCTCCTGCCATTATTGTTAGTGCTTGAAGAACTACATTTTTGGAATTCTTCTAAGTTCTCAAATCCCCAATACGTTGGTGTTTGTCTTTTAAAAGAGAAAAGAAGCTTAGGAACCTAAAATGTAAGAAAACAACCTATATGAATGTGCTTCCATCAAGCACAATGTCAGTTACCATAAGCTTACATACCCATTAACTTACATAACGTTTGGACCATTTTTGACATAAGAAGAGGAAAAGTTCTCACATAATTGGATTAAGGATGGTGATTCAAATACAAAATATTTTCATTCAACTATGACGGCCAGAAGAAACTCTAACAGAATTACTAGTTTGCAAGATAGTTTGGGTAATCTACACGCTAAAAAAGAAGTGTTGCTGGAGTTGGCTAGGAGTTTTTTCAACAATTTAATGGGGCCTAGTACGACTAATCAACCTACAAAAAATATGAAAAGAATTCTGTCAATTTCTTTAAGGTAGGAACTTAAGGAAGAACTCATCTGTCCATTCATTGAAGTAGAATTTAAGAAGATAGTTTTTAGTCTACACCCTTCGAAAGTCCCAAGCCCGAATGGTTTCTCAACTTGGTTCTTTCAATCTACGTGGGACATTATAGGTCACCTTTTTATTGAAGCAGTATTGGAAATTTTCTCTCCCAATAAAATGCTTCGTGAAGACAAAAGCAACTTTATCTGTCTGGTTCCGAAGAAGAAACAAGCGTAGACTATAGGAGACTTTAGGTCAATCTCTTGTTATAACATACTCTACAAAGTGATTGCAAAACTTTTGATGGACAGACTAAAAATGGCACTCGGTAATACTATCGAAGCTAACCAAGGTTTTTTTATCCCAGTGCGTAACATATGTGATAATATCCTTCTCCTACAATAATTGCTAGAAGATTACTCATCGGGGAAACACATCAGGAGTTGTATGCTAATAATTGACTTCTTTAAAGCCTACAATACCAATAATTGGAATTTCATAAAGACATGTTTAATTGCCTTGGATTTTCCAAATATCTTTGTGAAATGGATCATGGAATGTATCCAATCTTCTACCTTGAGTGTCCTAGTTAATGGCATCCCTTCCAAGCCTTTCAAGAATGCCAGGGGAATTCGACAAGGGGAACCCCTATCCCCTTATCTCTTCACCATTGTAATGGAAGGAATATCCAAACTTCTTAAATTACTCATCAATGTTTAGGAGTGTTTAAAAAACTTTTACTATTTTTGAAACCTATTAAATTTAAATTGTAAATGATAAAACTTTTAATTCTATTAAGCTTTTGTTAGTTATTTAATTACATAAAATTTTAAAATGTTTACTTTTCACGAGACCTATCATTGCCAATCTAACTTGTACTAATAGTTCCCAACAAATACTAACAAAAGTCCCAATTGAAAAAAAACATTAGGCAAGTTCCTAATTTCCCCATTATTATTGTCACGCCATTGTCTTTTTTCTCACCGTGATGCAATTATTAGTAGGCTTAAAAGACAAGAGTTATAACTTCAAGATCACAACCAAACAATAAATTGGATGTAGTGAAGATTAAACCAACAGTTATATCCAGTGGAATAATTTGTTTCAATAAGATGCTTAATTCAGCTTCACGTCTTGACCTTATAAATGAGCAATAAGTATAGGAATGTTGAGTTGAGATTTTGCATTGTAACTTAGTTGGAAAGTTATGTTTAGATCTTGAGTTTGTTTTCATCCAACAACCTTGTGAAATTTTAAGGACAAGGTCGAGAAAAAGTCTTTAAGGAATTAATGTTGTTAATGTAGTCCCCGAGTCGATGATAATGCTATTGTAAGATGATCCATTGAAAAATGGTTATACATTGTCTTCTTGTCTTTAACGTTGATTACTTTCAGGTTAAGAGATTCAAATTTCTCTAAAAGATCAACCAAAGAACAACAATAACACAATGTTTAAGTTTAATCAGCAATTATCAATATGAGAATGAAAATTTAATAAAAAAGCAAACAACTCGATTTACATGAAAAACTCTCCAATGTAGGAAAAAAACTATGGACCAAACCTACAAGCAAATCCACTAAGCTCAAATAAGGATTTACAAAGTTTAATATCTCAGTCCGCAACTATAAGTTTTCTCACAAAGTTTCAAGATTGAAACCTAGAGTTAATATGTCAATCAACAAACTCTTAAACTAATCTAAAAAACAATATAAAAAAGATGAGAATCCTATACTACTTGTTCTCTCTTTATTTTTCTTCCCTTTTTGGTGTTTTGGCCGCCACTCTATATTCCAACCTATTTCTTTTCCTATTTTATATCCTGAAATTGGTTTTCTGTACTATACATGATCATATACACTGCTGTGTAAGTAACTGTGACTGTTCTAGCATCACTTCAGTCATAGACGTACACAATTATAGAAAGCTACACAGTCTTCACATATGATCGTGTATGTCATGAATATAGGCATGTACACAACGGTCTATGTCTTCTTCCTTCATTTATTTCTTCATTTGATTCCAAAGACTTACACGGTTGATCCACACGGTTGTGCAAGTTAAGGACATGGGCATATAGCACCCTACATGACCATGTCTCCCCCAAAAGAGCTTTATCAAACTGTCATTCATCTTGTCATCACTTGTTCATCATTCCTATGAACCATAAAAGCGTCAACAACCATTAAAAGTCTCAAAATAAGGTTGGGCACTTAACAATCTCCCCTTCTAGCCCTATTATAGGGAAGACATGTTAAGCTTCAACAATAACTTGAGGGTCATCCTGATAGGCTTACTACAAAGTTCATACTTGCTTCTAAAATCCACTTTAGTCAACATATCAACATCATTTAAGTCGTATAAATCTTCTTCAACATCAATTGTTGCTCCTTAATCATAGACCTCAACTAATAATATTTGACATCTATGTGTTTTACGTGATAATGATACATAATATTTTTGCTCAAGTTAATAGTACTTTGACTATTATAAAATACCACATAGTCTTCTTACTTCACATCTAACTCTTGAAGGAATATTTTTAACTAAAGCATCCCTTACTAGCTTTCACTATAGCTACATACTTTGCTTTAATCGTAGATAAAGCTACACACTTTTGTAGCTTGAATTGCCATTAAATGGCTCCCCCTATAAACTTGAATAGAAAACCTGAAATAGATTTTCTTTCATCAACATCTCTGGCCATATTTGTATCTCTATAACCTTCTAGAATTGGCTCACTTGTTATGGACGATCAATCACAATAATCAAAGAAATAATTGCAAAAATAGCAACCACATACAGATTTACATGGTTCACCAAAATATGGCTACGTCTACGGGCAGTTAGATTTTTATTCGCTGTTAATTGTTTTCGGTGACGGTACACTAGGAGAATACAACGTATTTATACGCCCAGGGTGTAAAATCCAAAACTGATTATCAGGCTCCATATCTCAACAATTCTCCCACTTGGAGACTGATCCAGTCAACCCAACCATCTTCGTTCTCCATGCCAATGTACCCAACAAACTCAGCTAGCTGTAACATCTCCCACGCTATGGTAGAAGACCAACTGGGGCTATGCAACATCAACACCTTTAGTTAACATGTCCGCTGGATTTTTAGCACCATCAACCTTCTTCAAACACATCTCACCATCTTCCAACAAACTGCGAGTGAAATGGTACCTGCACCGGATGTGCTTAGTTCTGAAATGATACGCTGGGTTCTTCACCAGCTATATGGCACTCTGACTATTCAGTGAAGAGAACCTTGTCATGCTGTTTCTTGCCCAACTCTTCCAAGTAATCAGTCAACCACATCATCTCCTTACCAACTTCAGCTATTGCAACATATTTAGCCTCTGTAGATGACATAAAGACACACTTCTAAAGTTTAGACATCCAGCTCACTACTGTCCCATCTATAGTGTAGATATACCCGAATGTACTCTTACTTGAATCCACATCTCCATTAAGATCAACATCAACAAAACCCTCTAGTACTACCTTGCCATTCCCATAACAAAGAGAGGTGCTAATTGTTCCTTCAAGTATCTCAGCAGCCACTTCACAGCTTCCCAATGCTTTTTCCTTGGATCTGACATGTGTCTGCTCACAGCTCCCACTGCATCTGCTATATCAGGCCTAGTAACCATAACATACATCAAACTCCCAACTGTAGAAGCATAAGGAACTTTTGCCATGTGCTCACGTTCGTCGGCTGTCTTGGGTGATTGCTCATTTGACAATTTGAGATGGTTAGCCAAAGGCGTGCTCCTGGGCTTAGCAGTATCAACTCCGAACTTGGACAACACCTTCTCAATGTATTGCTCCTGGGACAGATTTAGAATTCTAGCAGACCGGTCTCAGGAAATCCTCATCCCTAGAATCTGCTTTACTGCACCCAAATCTTTCATCTCAAACTTGGATGATATTCTCCCTTTAAAGTTATTTATCTCCTCCATACTTGAACTTGCAATCAACATATCATCCACATACAAGAGTAAAATAACAAAGGAGT
>JAOTAX010000198.1:44302599-44324864 GCA_025629825.1 Erythroxylum guanchezii
GGGGGGGGGGTGGGGGGGGGGCATATCCACATCCTTGTTGGGCGGCCCAGGGTCAGACAGGCCGTCAACCCCATCCATACTTTGGGTACTCTCCTCTTCAACCGTAGCTCCAACCCCGAGGAGATGGGGGGCGCAAAACACTTCCGAGTGAGTGCCCAGCTCAACAGCTATGTGGGCTTGGCTAGGGCTGGGCTGGAGGGAGGGAGTTGGGCTTGGGTGGGGCAATGGGAAGTGGGGCTCAAAAGATTGAGAGCTGGACCCTACATGGGAGGAAGGAGTAATCATGGGCCCAGGACCTGGACGTGGCCCGTGAGGCCTAGCTGGTGGGGGTTTGGGCGGGGTTTTCTTTTTGCCTTTAACAGAACTAAAATCAAATCTAGCTCCAAAGACTAACGGTGGAGACAGCTGGGAGGCGGCAGGCTGAGTCACATCAGGCTGGGCAACAGTCTCAAGAGCTGTCAGGATAGAATAGCGTGATCCCTGCTTCGGAGAAGACCCCTGATTGATGGCTTTCCCTGGACGTTGGTGAGTAGGGGTTGAACGGTTGGGAGGGCCTCGAGCCTTGCGTTGGACAGTCATCCACGGTCCAAAGCCCAGCTGAGGAACACCCGACGATGGCTCAACACTGATTGCATTGTCGACGGTTGGAGCCACTGGATTGGGAAGAGCAGGAGAGGAGGCGGGCAAGGTGGACGCATTAGCCACTAACTCCGGACGGGGGAAGGAGTCGCTGGCGGGGGTAGGTGCGGCAGAAGGTGCGACAGCCTTCCGCAGACAACCCGAAGCCGCGTGACCCACCTTGCCGCAGACGAAGCAGATAGACGGTAGCCCCTCGTACTCAACACGTAAGAGTTCACCATCCAACATCACGGAAGGACGCAACGAGGAGGAAAGATCGAGATCCACGGCAATGCGGGCATAGCGGCCTCTCTGAGCAAAGAGCGTGTTTTCGTCGATACGGATGGTGGTACCGACCCGATTGCCCAAAGCTTTGAGGACGTCTGGGTTATAGTGGGCGATCGGGAGGTCGGGGAAGCAGATCCAGACGACCGCCCGGTGAATCTGGTTGAGAGACGGTCGGAAGGCAGGAGTCCAGCGTTGCACGGAGACCGCCTGGCCGTAAATGATCCAGGGGCCATCGGTTAGCGCGTGCAGGTAGTCCTTCTCGTCCCTAAACTGAATGAGGAAGAATTCATGGTCCAAATCGACAATCTTGATCGGGCCTTGGGGTTTCTAGAGGAGACGCAAGCGGGTAGCGAAGGTTTGGTAGTTAATGCGTCGTCCCAAGAGTTTTACAACGACGGCTTGGGTCCAGCGGCTATCGAGTTGCTGTTGAAATGGCTGGGACAGAACGATGCCGCCGCCTTCCTCTTCGGGGAGCTGGTGGATGTCACCTTCAGCTGGTTCAATGGGTGGCTCAAGAGGCCAAACGGGGTTCACACCAATGGAAGCTTCAGGGGGAGCGCCCGTGACCGCTGCATTGTAAGTAGGCATGGGACGAGGCGGCGTGGCGTCCTCGCGTTTCCGAGTCCGTCCAAGCTTGGGGAGGTGACCCTCCGGGTCGGAAGGCTCCATGAGAGAAACACACAGTAGCTGAAAAACTCGTCAACTTTTCTCACTCTAAAGTTTCTCACTCCATGTGGTGGTCTTTACACCTACATATTTGTCCCTTATTTTGAACCGCATTTACTCCGGCTATCTTCCTTCTTTTGTTTCGTACAGGTTCGATCTACTTTTCATGGAATGCTTTTATATGTTACACATCAGGCTCTGACCAACGAAAATGAAAGGAACAAATATGGCCATGGCTGGTCAGTAACGGCGTTCTTTGCCCATTTCTCTGAAGACTAAAGTCTGAACTGTATTGGATCACCAACTCTTTAAAAATAATTACAAAATCCATGTTTTTTTTCGTTTGACTATGGTCAGTGTTAATCAACTTGGGACGTGGCATCTAATTTCGTATTACACTTGAAAAATTGCCTCTCTCCCTCTTTTATTTGATTGATTGCGATCTAATAAATAATAATGGGCCATATGTTGGCTACGTATCTAATGCCGTCGTCTTTGTGCAAGTATGTTCAGCAAAGCTCTCTGTTTCCGGTAACATCGGCCAGAGCGGGACCATATATATGAGATATTTTTGGTAATATGTAATGCAATCTTGTCCATCTGTTTGATATTAAACGCGTCAAATTTATTATATTAACAAAATGGCCATAAATTTTACTCTTTAATTATAATATCACTTTTTTTTTAATTTTATACATTTGTTATATAACAGGCACACAACAATGAGTGGTTTTTTAATCTGTAATAAGATCCGCTACTATCAATTTTGTCTGTCATATTTGTATTAGATTGCAGTATATATTTCGAATTGAATAATAAGTATAAATTAGGAAACTTTTTTTTAAAAAAAAAGTATACATTAGGGGTTTTAATAGCATATGCTATATATTTAGAGTTAAATTGTAATAACATAGAATTATTTGAGAGGGATTGAGGTTATTAAATTGAGGTAATGGAGAGGAAGAGAGTCCCCACATTACCCACTTGTCATTAATGGCATTATGAAGTGTAATTATTAAGAGTGTGACGACTGTGTCTATGCAAGTCGCTTAGTAGGGCACCTTTATTGATCTCTTCAGTCCCTTAAGGTGTATTCAGTAAGGCAATTTACTCTCGCCTTATCTTTTTGTGTTGTGCATGGAAAGACTAGGTCACCTTATTTCGAAGAAGGTGGGTCACGAACTTGGAAATCGATAAAGCTGAGTCTTATAAGACCTCACATCTCCCGTCTTTTTTTTGCAGATGAACTCGTTCTGTTTGCTGAAGCTACGGAATCACAGACGCTAGTGATAGCAAGGACTTTGGAGGTGTTTTGTAAAGCCTCAGGACAGAAAGTTAATACTGCTAAAACTCAGATTTTTTCTCCAAGAATGTTTCTCGAGCAAATGCGCGTCGCCTCAGTCAAGCCCTGCACATTACATGTATGAACAACCTTGGAAAGTATTTAGCAGTTCTGTTGATTCATGAGCGTATAACGAGAAATACCTATCATTACGTCCTCGATAAAACACAAAAGAAACTTGCAGGATGGCGTGCAAGGAGATTGTCTTTAGCGGGGCGAGTTTGGAACATCTCGTTTCCATACTAAGGGTTAGAACCCTAGATTTGTGCAATTGAGAAACAACAATAAGAGTTTAGAAAAATACATTTCAAGGTCATGCATAATGTTAGCATACACGCACGTGAATTTGGATTTTTGCACACTAAAATAATTGTACATGCATTCGTTGACATTTTCGGGTATAATTGTTTATAAATGTGATTTTATTGAGAATTGTGGTTTTATATGTTAAAAATTGATTTGGGGAGTGTATATTTTGATTTAGAACTTTTGGTGAAAATTTAGGAAAATTTCTGAAAAAATTGGTAAAATCTTGGACTAGAAAAAATGCTAATGGCAAGACAAATGATAAATGGTAATAGAATTTACTATCAAATGGAAATGAAAATTTGGATAAATGACTATGGGATTTATTGACAAGTGTCAATAAAAATTGGGAGACAATTGGAGTAGAAATTAGATTTGCCATGTCTTAAGTCCACTAATTTTTAAATTTTAAAGACTCTCCTTATTTTGTCTCTCACGATGCTTTTAATTTAAAAGACCAAGTAAGTGTTTTATTCTTGGTTCTTCATCTTCTACGTGGCTTTCTTTTCTTCTTCTTCTCCATTTTCGTTTTCTCCAATCACTCCTTACCTCACCAACGTTGGAGCTTGATCTTACCTCTAATTACCACTATCATTTTGCTATCTTCTTCTTCTTCTTCACTTTGTCATTAAAGAAAACCCAAACCTTCCAACCTTTAAGATGATGATCATGGATTGTTTGTGAAGCTAGGGCTAAGTGTTGTTTTTCAAGATTTGAAGCTTAATCAAGTAAGTTATGCATTAAATATTATGGGTATGGTTAAATGAAGCTAGAATGATGAGTAGATTAAGATTAAGGATTTGATTAAGCAATGTTTATGTATGTGTCGTGGGTGATGAAAATTTGATGAAAATGTCTTGTTTTTGCATATATTTGATGAGTAATAATTCATACATTGTTATAGAGATGCTTTAAGGTGGAATGATCACCAAAGTGGTGTTTGGAGGAGTGCAGCAAATTGTTTAAGAATGGATAAATATATATGTTCTGTTTTTGGTTAATGATCAAGTATAGATCATGAATTGGTTTGTGAATGATATTGAGTTGAATTGGAGTTGAGAATGAAGAGGAAATGAAGTAGAAATGATGGTTTAGGTATAAGATGGGGTATATGTGAAATGTTGGAAGTTAAAAACTGAAAAATGTAGGTTAAACATGTTCCTGCGTATGCTTATGTGAAAGTTCGCCGTGACCAACTCTCCTTAGTTCGCCGCCGCGGCCAACTTGTAGAAATTTACGTGGACTTTTCCTCTCTGGAAAAGTTCATCGCAGCCAATTTTTCTTGGTTCGCCGCGGCGAACTTCTTGCACAGCTTAAACATACTTCAGTATTTTGACTATATTTTACTCTGTAGTTATCCAAATGAAATGATTTTTAATTTGGAATAAACTAAAGACATAGGGCTACAAACTGTTTGAAGAAATTGAGTTTTAATTCAGTTTCTAAAATTTTCAATTTTTGGATGGAAGTTGAGTATAGGGCACTGTTCTAGTATAGAATAATCTGAAAATGTTTAGGGTATAACTTTCATATTTCTGAACCTAATTGAATTATCTTGGTGTCATTAGAAACTTAAGAGATAGTATAACAACTTTCTAGAAAGAAGTGTTGCCAAATTTCTCCATTTTCCTTGTCATAATGTTCATGGAAAATAGACCCAAGTGTTTGGAATTTTGGAGATATTATATGAAGAAATGAGAGTTTGGATATTGTTTGATCTTATAAAGTTAGAATAACATCAGTGAATGAATTGTTGGTATTAAAGCATCAAAAACATGTGTATAATGGAAATGAAGAGGTTCATATGATTCTATTTGTGATTCAAAGGAAATAAGTAATGGATATTAAATAAAAGTGAATACGAATTTGATATTATGAGAGCAAATAATGCTAAAAATAAGATTGTGCACAAAATGTGAAATTTGATGATATACCCGGGACTGTCATTGAGCATGCATTGTACATAGTCCGTATGTACATTTGTGCATAAATAAATGCTTATAATTGTGCAAAGTTATTAACATGTGTGTGCAACGTATGTATTGCATAATTTGGATGTGCAGGATAAACGTTCGCATTCTGACGTTTCCAGATCATGGAAGCTAATGCTAATCTGGAGCGTGCTGTGAGTCGACCTAGATGGTCTCATTTCTTTGTTTGTTATGATTTCAAGTTCTGCATTGAATGACTGCGGATTTGATTATTATGCAATGCAAATATGATTAATGTGAATGTGCTGACTTCGGACATTGAATGTCCGAGGAGCTTATTAAATGTGAGAACATTGAAGTGCTCCTTGTATGTGAATATAAAAGAAATATGTATTTTCTCAACTTAATTATTGAATGCGGACCAAGGTCCGAAGATGAATATGAAATTGAATGTGAATCTGAAAGCATGTGATAGACTGAAATAATGAGAATGCTATGCATTTCATTATATGAAAGCATAAAAGATAAAGGCAGTTGTAACCGGAGTAGCCACCGAAAAAGAGCTTAAAGTTCAGAAAGTGAAAAAGAGCCTCGGGCTCAATGGTAAATGTACCCGGTATCCACTAAGGGATATGGGACATTATTTGATACAACTCGGTATCCACTAAGGAATATGAGCTAGTGAATAGGCACTTGGTCACAAAAGTGAGTCTCATGTGCATTGCATTATAAGTGATATGTGTATTTTCAAATGATTGAAATGATCGATTTAACTGCTCTGAATGTGATGCTATATGTTAAACGAAGTGATATAAATTATGTAAAAACATGTTTCGATGTGTTATGAGATTGAGTGAGCCATCGAGGATAGTCACTCATTGAGTTTGCAAAACTCATCCAAAATTTGCAATATTTTTTAAGCTCGGAAGAGTTACCCTATTAGGTTAACGAGAGTATAGCCACTACATACCAGTAAGAGATAGAGGTTAGGATCAGTTTGCATCTGCATAGAATTTTCCATTAATTTATGTATTAAAGAATGCATTCCGAAATTATTGTACAATGTGCATGCGATTGCATTTATATTGTAATAACATTATGATTGTAAGTGTTTTCTATCTGAAATGGGCCCTAGTGATTAATGAAATTTTGGATGATTTGTGAAATAATCGCAACCCTTGTAAATTGAAAAAGTTTATGAATAAAGTGGGCCCGATTTGATTATTATTTTTCACATATGCATATAATAAATTTGAAAATTTTGTACTAAGTTTCGAGTGTTTGATTGTTCTAGCATGCCGCCCTTGCGGGATACGCACTTGGACATCACCCAAGATGTTGGGTATGTGTCTTACGAGGGTGAGATGCTACAGAGTTACTTTAACCCAATCAGTAATTTCGTCCCTCCCAATTTTTACGATGCAAATGGTGAGACTTCTGCGGCAACTCTGCGATGATTTGGAGCGAATCAAGAGGGATTTTAAATGGGGTTCAATGG
Source organism: Erythroxylum guanchezii (assembly GCA_025629825.1). Taxonomy (NCBI): domain Eukaryota; kingdom Viridiplantae; phylum Streptophyta; class Magnoliopsida; order Malpighiales; family Erythroxylaceae; genus Erythroxylum; species Erythroxylum guanchezii. Next base: position 44,309,249 of record JAOTAX010000198.1, read on the forward strand.
GCGAGCATAGGAAAATGCATTTAGTTAAATGGGAGACAGTGTGTCAGCCCAAAAACGCAGGGGCCCTAGGCATTAAACGCATTTGTTCTTCCAATGATGCGTTACTGACAAAGTTAGGCTGGGCTTTGATTACTCAACCCACAGCTTTATGGGTCCAGATCCTAAGGGCAAAATATTGAATAGATGCATATCATATCCCTCACACGCTAAATAATAAAGGGGGTTCGGTTATTTGGAGGGGGATATCTACAACTTGGCAGTTTGTACGCCAAGGTATAAAATGGAATCTGGGTAATGGGAAGTGTATTTTCTTATAGCTGGATAATTTGGTGGATGGTTGGGGACCATTAATAGTTGTGGCAACCTCTCCAAATCCTGATAGCATTCTTTACACTATAATTGTGGATTTTATGAATGAAGTCGGCACCTGGTAGCGGAATTTGTTCCAACAATATCTTCCTTCCATAGTATGTATGGATATTACGGCGATCTGTCCTAATGTAGAAGGCATAGAGGAAGATAAAATGGTGTGGGGACAAACTGATCACGGGAGGTTCACAGTGGCGTCAGCTTATGACTTAATCAAAGTTAGTACCACGGACGCTAACAATAGACTATCGGAGTTAATCTGGAAATGGGCAGGCCCCAACAGATTAGGGCTTTCCTTTGGTTATTGGCTAAGAGAAAACTACTGACCAATCAATAGCGAGTAGCTCGGCATATCACAACGGATAGTAGTTGTCACTTCTGTGGGCAAGAAGAGTCAACATTGCATACATTACGGGATTGTCCGAGAGTGAAAGCCTTTTGGTGTAAATTCCCCCCTGAGGTGGTTGATATGGATTTTTTTCAACAAGATGAGGGGATGTGGGTGAAATCCAACCTTATGAAGCACTCACAATTGAAGCAGGTAGAGTGGGTTACCATATATAGAGTATCCTGCTGGTTTTTATGGCAATGGAGAAACAAAAGCCTTTTTGACGTAGAATTTGTTTGGCCGAAAGAAGGTACTAGAGCCATTATGGATTACGTTGAATGGATAGTCAGGGCAAGAGCTGTGGAAAGTTGCGTGTTTAAGACACAGGGTTTGCCTGTGGGCAATTTAGTTAGTTGGACTAAACCGACGGAGGATTGGGTCAAATTAAATACAAATGGAGCGGTTAAACAAGGGTCTAACATTCCTATTAGTGACTGTCGCGGTCAGTGGTGTGGTGGATTTCTACAAAACATTAGAAGGGGCTCGTCTTTAACTGTTGAACTCTGGAGAGTCCACTTGGGCCTTACGCTAGCATAGATGCTTGGATATTGACGCGGAGTCGTTGAAGTGGATTCATTACAGGTGATTAACATTCTTTCCTCTTCCAATATAGTTTTGTCTGATGATAATTTTTTGGTGGTTGTGGGTTAATCCATCGAGCATGGGAGGTGCAATTTCAGCATGTATATAGCGTAAGTAACCAGTGTGCCGATAGCATATACATTTCAATCATTCAAACATACATATTAAATGTCTATGCAATGCTTATGAGACTTACTTTCATTTATTACTTTTTTGTGACCGAGTGTCTTTTCACTGGCCTATATCCCTTGTGGATACCGGGCTTGTTCAGGTATTGTCCCATATCATTTAGTGGATACCGGGTACAATTACAATTGAGCCAGAGACTCTTATCACATTCTGAACTTAAAGCTCTTTTTACTAACGACTCCGGTCATAACTGCCTTTATCTTTCATGCATTCATATAGTGAAATACATCACATTCACATATTTTCAATCAGTCACTTAATTTCATTTTATACATTCACTTTCACATGTTATCGGACCTAAGTCTGGCATTCAACAGTTATGTTGAGTACACTTATTTCTGCCAGATTCACATACAAAGAGCACTTCCAATACATATAGTTCATGCATCAAACGCCTCAGACATTCAATGCCCGGAATCAACACAATCACATTCACATAATAATGCAATACTGAATTTAATCAAAACAATCATTTAAAGTAAGACCATATAGGTCGACTCACAATATGCTCCAGATTAGCATTAGCTTCCATGATCCGTAAACGTCTGGATGCAGGCATTTTATCTTGCATCAACATTATGCAATACACATATTGTACACACATTATTAATTGCACAATCACATAAACATTCAATTATAAACATATGCATAAGTGTAATGTATAATGTATAATGCATGCTCAAATTGACTATTCCGGGTATGTTTCTTTAATCACGTCTCTTGATCAATCAAACCTTATCATTTGTACGTGTCTAACTTATTCTTAGGTTTACACCTCAAAAATACTTGGTTACTCTAATATCATAATTCAATTACTAGTCATTTCGTTTATAGTGCTCTCATAATATCAAATGCTCATTCACCTTTACTTAATACATATAGCTCATCTCTTCTGAATCACAACAACTATCATATGAACAACTTCATTCTCATTATACTCATGCCTTTGGTACTTTGATATCAACAATTCATTTACTAAGTTATAACATCATCAATCGATCATTCCATCTTTTCTTAAATTTTTGGGCCTATTTTGCATGGTCATTAAGACAAGGAAAATGAAGTATTTAGGCAACACTTTCTTCTAAAAAATTGTTCTTCTATGTCTTAAGTTTCTAATGAACTAAAGTTCATACAATTCGATTTAGTATTCTACAAGTTATACAAAAAATACTTGAGACTGTTTTCTCACTACAACAACACTCAATACTTAACTTCGAGCCAGGTTTTGAAACTTTTAGAGACAGAATTAAAATTCTATTCTTTCATGAAATTTGTAGCCATACGTCTCTAGTTTAATCTAAATTAAAAATAATTTCATTTGGATATCTACAAATCAAGATATGGCCAAAATATAGATGCCTATTTAGTGAAAACATTCCATTTAACAATTTCCAGCACACTTCATCATATTCATCCTAAACTCATCAATCAATCATTATCAATCATTTCATAATGAATTTAGATGACCATGAAATTTGTTGGAGAAGGAATACAATGTGTTAGGAGTTCGTGGTCCAAATTTCAAGTCAATCGGAGGTCTGGAGAAGAAGTTATGATCAAAAGAGTGAAGGGTGTTCAAAGATGTCAAACAGCAATATACCTTCATTGTCAGGATCGTGCACTTCTAATTGATCCTCCTCTGTCACGATCATGCTTGTCCAAGTTCGTGCAAGCCCTTAATGACCCCTTTCTATCACAATCATGCACTACATCTTATTCAAGCTTCATTCCAGTTTTTCTCAAAGCAAAGTTTCGGGTTAAGTTTTCATGACCATTTTGACAAGGAAAATGAAGGATTTAAGCAAAACATTCTTCTAAACAATTGTTACTTTATATATTAAGTTTCTAATGACACCAATTTAATGCAATTTGGTTAAGTATTCTGCAAGTTATACCTAAAATACTACACACTATTCCCAAACCACGACAAAATCCAAAAATTCAACACCAAGCCAAAATTTGAAACTCTTAGACACATAATTAAAATTATATTCCTTCATGAAAAGTATAGCCATATGTCTCTAGTTTAATTCAAACTTAATATCATCCAATTTGGATGTCTACAAATCAAAATATGGATAAAATACAGATGTATGTCCAGTGGGAACATTACAGCTATCATCCTCAAGAAATTCTTCTTTCACTTTTTCCAAATTTTTAACTCCTACATTTTACATCTAATACATCTTATGCATAAATCATCATTTCTACTTCATTTCATCTTCATTCTTAGCTCATTATCATTCATAAGCAATTTATAGTCTGTGATTGATCACGTACACTAAAAACAGAACATATACATATATACCTTCATCATTAACTTCATCATGCAACGATCAAATGGCCTCCTCCCTGTCACGATTGTGCACATACATATGATCAGCTCTTTGTCACGATCGTACAATTACATATGATCAGCTCTCTGTCACGATCATGCTTGTGCACGATAGTGCAACTACCAGACTTCATCAGCACGAGGGTCACAGGCGGAACTCGCCAGGGTGAAGTTAAACACGAGATTTTTAAGTGGTTTCACCATTCCTTTCATATATTACGTGGCCATCCATCCCATCGTTATTAACTACTAGATATTAATATTAAGTATATTAATTAATTATAATTATGAATTAACAGTAAAGATGGTAATTTGGTGTACCAATTCTTTTCATAACAAATATAAAGTACGAGTTGAACTTAATCTGGCATAAGATATGTTGTTGATGAATTTTAATAGTTTAAGATGCAACTCCTAGAGTGGACCAGTATCAACAGGAATATCAAATATGCTCACGAGTGTAACTTAACAGGAATATCAAACATGTGGCAATTTTTTTTTATAGTTACTAATAATAATAATTACATAATAAACAATTAATCAATAATACGTTAATAAAAACATGTAATAATTTATAAGCAATAATAACATAAATAAAAATATTTAATAATATTTAATAGTGAATAATACCATAATTAATAATCAGAATAATAATTATTAAATGATAATAGCATGCTGGTGTGACCTAACATTTCACACCCATGAGGCATTTTTTAAATAGTTAACAACAATAACAACAACAACAACAACAACAACAACAACAACAACAACAACAATAATAATAATAATAATAATAATAATAATAATAATAATAATAATAATAATAATAACAATTAATTAATAATAAGAATTAATAAAAACATGTAATAATTTATAATCAATAATAACACAAATAAAAATATTTAATAATATTTAATAATGAATAATATCGTAATTAATAATCAAATAACAATTAATGAATAATAATTATTAAATGATAATAGCATGCTCACGGGTGTGACTTAACATGTCACACCCGTGAGGCATTTTTTAATTGTTAACAATAATAATAATAAATAATTACATAATTAACAATTAATTAATAACAAGAATTAAAAAACATGTAATAATTTATAATTTATAATTAATAATAACATAATTAATAATAATTAATAATCAAATAATAATTAATCAATAATTAATTTAAAATATTTGATAAATAATAATAACATGCATGGTTAATATTAATAATTAATAATTAATAATTAATTAATGATAAGAATTAATAAAAACATACAATAATTTATAATTAATGATAACATAAATAAAAATATTTAATAATGAATAATATCATAATTAATAATCAAATAACAACTAATAAAATATTTATTAATAATATTTAGTAAATAATAATAACGTGCATGCAATAGTTTATAGTTAATAATAATAATAATTACATAATCCACCCAACATTGTTCGGGATGTTTTATTAGCTGATTCTATTTAATAAAACAACCCTATTGTGTTTCAAAAAAAAACATAATAAACAATTAATTAATAATAAGAATTAATAAAAACATGTATTAATTTATAATCAATGATAACATAAATAAGAATAATTAATAAGATTTAATAATGAATAATGTCATAATTAATAATCAAAATATAATTAATGAATAATACTTATTAAATGATAATCAGACAATAGAGCACGATCGTGTTTGTGCACGATCATGCAACTACTAGATGGCCTCCTCTCTGTCACACAATCGTGCAACTACAGATGATCAGCTCTCTAATCGTGCAACTAACGGAACATGCCAGGGTGATTTTTAAGTGGTTTGACCCTCCCTTGTGAGCAAGGATTTAATAATTAAATAATATTTTTATAATTAATAATAACATGCATAATAATCAATTAATAATTATTTAATAATATTTAATAAAAAATGACAACATGTGATAAATATATAATTTATTATTATTATTATTTAATTACATAATTAACAATTGATTAATAATAAGAATTAATAAAAAATGTAATAATTGATAATAAATAATAACATAAATAAAAATAATTAATAATATTTAACAACGAATAATATCATAATTAATAATTAATTAATAATAATTATTAAATGATTCCCTTTGACATATAATAGCATGCTCACAGGTGTGACTTCACACCTGTAAGCAACGATTTAATAATTAAATAATAATATTTTATAATTAATAATAACATACATAATAATCAAATAATAATTAAGTAATAATACTTAATAAATAATAATAACATGCACAATTGTGACAAATATATAGTTAATAATAATTAATAATTACATAATTAACAATTAATTAATAATTAGAATTAATAAAAACATGTAATAATTTATAATTAATAATAAAATAAATAATAATATTTAATAATATTTAATAACGAATAATATCATAATTAATAACAAATAATAATTAATCAATAATAATTATTAAATGATTCCCTTAGCCATATAATAGCATACTCATGGGTGTGACTTAACATGTCATACCTGTGAGCAAAGATTTAATAATTAAATAATAATATTTTATAATTAACAATAACATGCATGATAATCAAATAATAAGTAATTAATAATATTTAATAAATAATAATATCATGCACGATTGTGACAAATATATAGTTAATAATAATTATTATTATATAATTACATAATTAACAATTAATTAATAATAAGAATTAATAAAGACATGTAACAATTTATAATTTATAATAACATAAATAAAAATAATTAATAATATTTAATGAGGAATAATATCATAATTAATAATCAAATAATAATTCATCAATAATAATTATTAAATGATTCCCTTTGCCATATAATAGCATGCTCACGGGCGTGACTTAACATGTCACACCCGTGAGCAAAGATTTAATAATTAAATAATAATATTTTATAATTAATAATAACATGCATAATAATCAATTAATAATTATTTAATAATATTTAATAAAAATAATATCATGCATGATTGTGACTAATATATAGTTAATAATAATTATTAATAATTACATAATTAACAAATTAATTAATAAAACATGTAATAATTTATAATTAATAATAACATAAATAAAAATAATTAAAAAAATTTAATAATGCATAATGTCATAATTAATAATAAAATAATAATTAATGAATAATACTTATTAAATGATAATCAAAGAGCAGTGCACAATCATGCAACTACCGGATGGCCTCCTTTTTGTCACGATCGTCCTTATGCACGATCGTGCAACTACAGACAAATAAATATTTTTTTCATTTTTAATTAAATATAATTAAGTAAAATATAATTAATTAACTAATTAAAATATAAGGTCATAGGCATGACACTTATGTCATGCCTATGACACATAATTTTTTTCATTTTAATTAAATATAATTAATTAATTGATTAAATGAAATATAAATAAGTGATTAATTAATGAGAATATAATTAACACTTATATAAAATATGATTAATTAATTAATTGATTAAAATACAACTAATGCTTCTAACCCCTTAATATATAAGACTTAATTAACTTAATAATAAAAATAATAAATAATAACATTTAATTATATTTTAATCAATCAATTAATTAAAATTTAATTAATTAATCAATCTATCAATTATATTTTTATTAGTCAATTAATTATAATCAAATTATATTTAATTAAAAATGACAAAGGACATATATGCTAATTAAACTATAATTAATTAACTATTATATACCAATATTAAGTATATATATATATATAATATTAAAATATAACAAATAAAGTAACTTAATTGTTATTATTAATTATTAATTATTATTCAGTTAATTAATTAAGTGTTCCATGCATGGACAAATAAGGGTAATGTGAAAAAGTGTTACGTTGAAAAGTTCTTGCACGAACAAATTATGATTACGTTAAAAAGTTGATGTAAAAAACTACGTTCTTATTATTATTACTTCTGTAACTTATTTGTCTAAAATCCCTAAAATATTTAATAATAATGTAGATGAGTCACGACTGTGACTGTGACATAAGTGTATAGCAGACAAATCCCAACCGTTCATGAAAGGGACGGTGGGATGGAATTGTGTGGTTGTCCATATCATTCGTCCTTGGTATATATATACTTAATAATAAATTATACATCCTTAATAAATTATTTAATAAATATATAATAACTTCAAAAACTACAAAAATTTTAAATACATTAGAGTACCAAAATTTTATGCATTGAGTTGGAGATATATTCTATTTTTGGAGCTAAAGAGGATTGTAATGCAGATGTAGTATCCTAGCGTGACCATGTCTGTATCTTTGTTTCTTTCTACTTAAAGCAACTTCACAGTTAGACGTAACTGACCAGTGCAACCAGAAAACAATGGAAATCCAGATGATTTGTTTGTGCTTTAAAAATGTAATACAAATCATTACAAATTTAGCGATAAAGGAATTACAAGGATGAAGAAGCTGAACCACTAAATAAGTAGTCTTATAAACCTTCAAATATATTTACTTAAAATTCGCATAAAAAAGAAAAAAATTTCCTAAGATGATTATATAATGCACAATTTCTATGTACTAAAATTTGTATCATCTATAACGTACACGTGCTTGTTGGATGCATTGAGAGTTGTTTGTATGCAAGTGCAAATTTTGTGTTGATAGACGACCAAAATTTAGACTCTTTATGGCCTGTTAATTTGATTCAACGGGATAGCTATTCTATTCCTAACATATTGCTATTCTATTTCTTAAACTTGTGTTTGGTTAGAAACAAACACAGAATAACTAATCATCAAAAATATGTATTCTGTAATTTTGAGGAATAGTTAATACCGATTTCTACTTATCTTTATCTATTTTAAGAATTACTATTCTTATCTAAGACAACTTTAACCTTCTTCTACTTCTTCTCTTAATAATAAAAATAAGAATAAAATTAATTGATAAAATTAATAATAATAAGTAGAAAATTTATAATAATAATTAATAATAATAAGAAGAATAATAATAACAATAATAATAATAAGGAATTTAATAATACTAATAATAATAAGAAGAAAATTAATTTTGTATAATAATGATAATAAAAATAAAAATAATAAGAAAATTAGTTTTGTATAATAATAATAATAATAATAATAATAGTAATAATAATAATAATGATAATAAAAATAACAATAAAAATAATAATGATGATGATGATAAGAATATTTTGATCTTTTTATTAATTATGCCTTTATTATTTTAAGTCTATATTTTCAAACTAAATATTGATATAAAAATTTTATACCTATTTCATTCCTCGGATCAAACGAAAGCTGTTACTATTTTCCTTTAATATGCGATATCTGGTTAGTTTTCCTGGCTATCCTTCTTTATGTCCATCAAGGTCTCATGCTTAATAAATAACGAGCAGTGACTTTCTGTTGATTGCTTAAAGCCATTATCGTAAAACAACGATGATACAATAAGTAAACCATCGATCTTCTTTCACCTGAAGCTTTAAGCTCACCGTATCATCGTCACTACCAGTTGACTTATCAATATTTTAATAAAAAGAGAGATAAAGAAGACTTACGAGGTGGATAAGCTTTGAGGAGAATAGTCACTGAGGAGATTCTAGAGAGATTGAGAAAGAATGCATTTTTTTTTGGGTGCAAAGAAAAGTATTATTGGCCTAAAGAATCTAACCCTTATTCCTATTAGTAGTTTTATTAAGAGGGAGGAAGATAGACTGACGTCGAAAAGTTTTGAGGTCTTGCAAATTGGAGCTATGTGTCTGTGTCTTCTAACTGCTACAGAAGTCACTGTGTCATCATGATTTTATTTCATTCATGAAGGTGGCAATTATTTCATTTCATTAACTCCCTTAATGAATGAAGGCATCGAGGTGTTCGTGATCATTATTTGATTTCATCTGGGTAGGTGACAATTATTTCATTTCATTAACTCCCTTAAATGAACGAAGCATCGAGGTATTTGGTGTAGTCGTCCAAATAAAAGAAAGAGTACATTTATACTCCACTTGAAAGCAATATTTGGTCTCTTTTCCCATTGTCACCTATCTTTCTTTATGTCAATCAAGATCTCACGTTTAATAAAGAGCTATCAGTAAAATTCCAGTGATTGGCTCTTTTTTAATGCCATTAATTGTCTTACTAAGTGAGGTTCATTATTCGCCAAACTGGTGCAGCTTTGTCACCTAATCTGGGAAGGTGGCAGTTATTTCATTTCATTAAGTCCCTTAAAAGAGTATGTAAGATGTGTATTACAAGACATGGCAATTGCAATTGAAAAATGGAACTTAGAAAGTAAAACAGATATGTTATTATACAGTTCGAAACTATTCTTTTCCTCTTTAGCTATAACAAAGATCGGTATCACTGAGACAAAAACATAAGAATTTGGGATTAGTTCGGACTCTTAAGACCTTTCATTACCATTCATCCCAGGATTCAGAACAAATTACAAGAGGAGAATCGTAAGAGAGCAATATATGAGCTTCTCTTTGAGTCTATGCGTATTCTAAGATGTTTTTTGAACTGAAACAAAAAGACAGATGAAGGGACAAGAACTGCTCGTGTCTTTTACAGCGGTGTTGGCCATCATTGCAATCTTACTACACTTTAGTCCAGTGTTTCCAAAAGTCATTTGGCAAGTAAAGATGAACGCAAGCTTGATTCAAGAACCAGGTGGGGGTGATGACACCACTCTCATCACTGAATACTTCATGCGAGGAAGACAGATACACACATAAGAAGGAGATCACATGAGAGGGGAAAATAGATGCAGGTTTTAGTAGAAGTTTAAACATGAGATCACTTACAACAATCTTTTTAATTGACATATTTCCTATTCTGCCAAAGGACTTGAAGATGGCATCTCAAAGTTGGAAAAAGTAACAAAGCAAAAGATAAAGAGTAACGGCTTTTTCAATACTTACTATAATACCCCTCAACATCATCCCAGTCGTCATGAAGGCAACTCTATACAATTAGCAAACCATCTCCTTTGCCCTGAAAAACACAAAGATAAAACTTTTGGCATTTTGTTTTACTGATATCATAAACAGCAACTACAAGAACCAGATCGCAGAGCAAATTACCTATTTTTGTACTCCAGTAGGCGTCTCTCCAAATATATCATCACAACACTTTTCATTTGAGTTCTCACCCTGCATAAATTCAAATAAAATGTATCATTAGCTAAACATCTGAATAGACAAAACTATTCAAGAGTCAATTACTTTCATTGCAAAATGAATATACCTTTGGAGTACCTTTACCAAGTCCTGCCTCTCCTAAAGCTCTTTCAGAAGGTTGCATTCTATTTTGATGAGGTGATTTCCCCACTGAAACTAATGGCTCAGAACCAAAAATATCCCTACGATCATTCCTACCTTCAACTGCAGTAACATTGACAGTTTGCACTGGTTTAGCTGGATGTTCACCAAAATATGGTGATGATTTCAAAGGTCCTGCTACAAACTCCTTATCCGATAGGAATGACAATATCATTAAAACATACTGAACCTAATCAAATAGCAATAAGCATAAATAAAGAGGAATAAACGCACATGCTTAACCAAGTCTTCTCAACAAAGTTTTTATCTTTTTTCAATTAGAACCAAGATTGTACCTACGGATCTTCTTTCTTCTTCAGACGTTATTGAGGGATGGTAATACCTACACCAATGAAAAAGGAAGGAACAACAATAACAATTTATGAAATGTCAGATTATTAACTACTATATCACAATGCAGAGCTTTCATTCTCTCTGCAATCCTCTCCTTCGTAACTGATGATTAAACAAAGAGAGCGAAATGAATGAGAAGAGGGAAGAGATTGTTTGTTATAAATAAATTATATTTAATAAATCAATTAATTTAGTATATTTTAATTATTATTAATTATATCAAAATTAATTAATTAATTATATTTTAATTAACTAATCATATTTTTATATGTGTAACATTTATTACACTTAATTAATCAATTAATTATGTATAATTAATCAACTAATTAATAATATTTTAATTAATTAATTAATAAAAATGTTACAAAATTATTTAGGTATTATGGGAGTCACAGTTGTGACTTAGTTATATATATACTAAATTTTAGTATATAATAATTAACAATTAATAATGCAGGGTCATGACCAACAAATATAGTAAATATTAATATGTACTACTTAATCAATTAATTATATTTTAATACATCAATTAATTAATTTTATATTAATTATTATTAATTATAACTGAATAAACTTAACAGTTAATGAATAATAATTAATTTATAAATAAATTATATTTTAATAAATCAATCAATTAATTATATTTTAATTAGTATTAATTATATCAAAATTAATTAATTATATTTTTATATGTGTTAAATATATTATACTTAATTAATCAATTAATTATGTTATAATTAATCAACTAATTAATAATATTTTAATAAATAAATAAATAAATAAATAAATAATATTATACAATCATATAGGTGTTATGGGAGTCACGCATGTGACTCCTATATATATATTGAATATTAGTATATAATAATTAATAATAATTAACAATTAATAATGTAAGGTAATAACTAACATATATAGTAAATATTAATATGCACTACTTAATCAATTTTTCTGAGCAGCAAGTGCAAAATGAATGCTATAACTATCCCTATGAAAAAGAACCGAGAGAAAAGGAACTTAAAATGCTTTAAGAGTATCAGCAGGCAATGCAACTACACAACTCCTTTATAAAACAAAAATCCATGTCGAATCTGTAGGCATATTCTAACATATATTCAACAATAATATACATTAGAATAAGCATATAAAATAAATGCGGAAGAAAAATGAAATACCTCCTACCATTATTGTTGGTGCTTGAAGAGCTGTGCTTGTAGAATACTTCTAAGCTCTCAAATCCCCAATACGTTGGTGTTTGTCTTTCAAATGAGAAAAGAAGCTTAAAGACCCAAAATGTAAGAAAAAAACCTATATGAATATGCTTCCATCAAGCACAGTTACCATAAAACCAGGAATCCATACCCATTAACTTACATAACGTTTGGACCTTTTTTGACACAAGAAGAGGAAAAGTTCTCACAGAATTGACTTAAGGATGGTGATTCAAATACAAAAGATTTTCATTCAACTACGATGGTCAGAGGCAACTCTAACAGAGTTACTAGTTTGCAAGATAGTTCGGGTAATCTGCTTGCTAAATAGGAAGTGTTGCTTGAGTTGGCTAGGAGTTTTTTCAACAATTTAATGGGACCTGGTACGATTGATTAACCTACAGAAAATATGAAAAGAATTCTGTCAAATTCTCTAAGCAAGAACTTAAGGAAGCACTCATCTGTCCATTCATTGAAGTAGAATTCAAGAAGATAGTTTTTAGTCTACTCCCTTCGAAAGTCCCAGGCCCGAATGGTTTCTCAGCTTGGTTCTTTCAATCTACGTGGGACATTATAGGTCACCTTTTTACTGAAGTAGTATTGGTATTTTTCTCTTCCAATAAAATGCTTCATGAAGACAATAACAACTTTATCTGTCTTATTTCTCAAAAAAAAAAAAAACTTTATCTGTCTTCCGAAGAAGAAACAAGCGCAGACTATAAGAGACTTTAGGTCAATCTCTTGTTATAACATACTCTACAAAGTGACTGCTAAACTTTTGATGGACAGAATAAAAATGGCACTCGGTGATATTATCGAAGCTAACCAAGGTTCTTTCACCCCAGGGCGTAACATATCTGATAATATCCTTCTCCTACAAGAATTGCTACACATCAGGAGTTATATGCCGAAAATTGACTTCTTCAAAGCCTACGATACCAATAATTGGAAATTTATAAAGACACGTTTGATTGCCTTGGATTTTCCAGATATCTTTATGAAATGGATCATGGAATGTATCCACTTCTACCTTGAGTGTCCTAGTTAATGGCATCCCTTCCAAGCCTTTCAAGAATGCCAGGGGAATTCAACAAGGGGATCCCCTATCCCCTTATCTCTTCACCATTGCAATGGAAGGAATGTCCAAACTTCTTAAATTACTCGTCATGGCTAATGATCTTATATTATTCAGTTCAACAAGCAGAGTCTCCATCAACATCTTAATGCAAGCTTTGAAGTTATTCTCAAAGTGGTCGGGTCTTAATATCAATATGCACAAAAGTTGTATGTATATATTAGCTGATGTTAGCAACCATTTGGAACTCAATGGAGCAACATGTTTATGCATTCAACCTCCTTCTTTTTCGATATCTGGGTGTGTCTATGTCTACTTCAAAGTTTAGGTACTTAGATTGCATTCCACTTCTGGAAAAGCTCAAATTCAAGATGAATTCCTAACAGAACAAACGTTTATCTTATACAACGAGGATAACTCTAATTATTTCAGTCTTGAGCAGTCTACACATTCATGGACAACGCACCTTGCTCTTCCAATAAAGTTTCTTAAAGAAATTGATAGATTAATGAAATTGTTTCTCTGGTCTAGTAAAGTTGAAGTTGAAAAAACTACAAAAATGAAATGGAGTGAGTTCTCAATTCCTAAGAAAAATGGAGGGCTAAGCATCATTTCTTCCTCAACTATGCAAAAAGTGCTAGTGAGTAAGCAAATATAGAGACCGTTTTTTTTGGATAAGGAAACACTACGATCCAAATGGATCTATGACCCTGCTTGGCAATCAGCTGATTCTATCAGCTGTTAGCTGATAGCTGATTCTATCAGCTGATTTGACCAGCGGATTATATTAGCTATTTATTAAAGATGTTTGGTAAAATTAACTGTTTAGTATTAGCTGTTTATATATTAAATGACTTACGAGGATATAAATTTTAAAAAAATTATAAGGATATAAATATTATATATCTTAGTATTTCGTTGAATATTCTTATAAAAATTTAGATTTTAGATATTTAATTCTACAAAAATTAAGTTTATAACTCTAATAAAAAATATAGAACATATAAAAATAACAACAACAACAATAACAATAGTAATAATAATAATAATAATAACAATAATGATGATGATGATACATCCAAATATAAAATATAATATTAATTAGGCATAAATTGACTTGCAAAAATTAATTAATGTATAACTTTGTTTATTTGGGAGGGTATAATTATTTTTCACTTCCACATATTTAGCTAAAGATGAAAAAGCTACTCAAAGCGCTGCTTAATAGTAGCTTCTCTCAAATCAGTGTTTTGGTATCAATAAGCTAGCTGTTTATGTTATTGCCAAATAAACTTTCGGCTGTTTGAAATAGTCAAATAGCTTAAAGACATGAATCGACTAATTTTTTAGTTGATTCGATATTATCCAAACGCAACCTATGAGTACTATGTTAAAAATCTTAATTTTTGGGAGCATGGTGAGTCCACTCAGTTCTCTTGGTCATTCAATCACATGCTGAAAATAAGGCATCTTGTCTAACCATATATTAAACATAGAGTAAATGGAGGAGGAAATACCTAGATATAGTTTGATAATTAGCTTGAAGTCAGTCCGCTTATAAGCAATTCAACTTTTAGACATTTGAGAAATTGGTTGCCTTTGTAAGCGAGAGTCTCTATTCTAATACATGATGGTGAATGGCAAGGTAACTTCAGGGGCTTCTCTATACTAAGTGAGCTCTTTCCATAACTGGGGGACACGGATTGGGAAGATGCCATTTACTGGACTCCAAATCCGCACATATTTCA
>JAOTAX010000198.1:44324964-44337018 GCA_025629825.1 Erythroxylum guanchezii
TAGCAATTTCTAGTACTAAAACTCCAAAGCTAAAGATGTCAGACTTCACAGAGAATAGCCCATCGACAGCATACTCAGGAGCCATATAGCCGCTAATAAACAACATTTGTAAACTATTAGGTAATAGGTGAATCCTTTTAGAAATAAGGGGAACAAATAGTACATAAGCATGCAAACTTACTATGTGCCCACAACTCTATTTGTGTTGGCCTCAGTTTGGTCACCCCCAACTATTCTTGCCATGCCAAAGTCTGAAATCTTCGGATTCAAATCATTATCAAGCAAAACATTACTAGCTTTCAGATCTCTGTGGATAATTCTAAGTCTAGAATCCTGATGAAGATATAGAAGTCCTCTAGCAATTCCATCAATTATGTTCAAGCGCTTTTGCCAATCCAGTAATTTGCTTTTTGTTGGGTCTGACCAAGTTAATCAATTGACATCAGTGTTATCCAAGGGGGAAAAAAAAAGAAGATGAAATTCTGATGAGATCCATCCAACGCATAGAGGTGTACAAAACATACCAAAAATGAAGTAGTCCAAGCTTTTGTTGGGCATGTATTCATAAATTAACATTCTTTCACCACTCTGAATGCAGCATCCAAGAAGCTTTACAAGATTGCGGTGCTGAAGTTTAGCAATCAATAGAACCTCGTTTTTGAACTCCTCCAGTCCTTGTCCAGAGCCCATTGATAGTCTTTTCACCGCTATTTCTTGTCCATCTTGAAGCGTACCCTGAAGGTCATCTTTACTCATCAGAATACTCTTTTTTATTTTTTCTTTTATCTACTAGTCTAATATATACGCCTAATTTAATTGATCTACCTTGTACACAGGTCCAAATCCACCTTCACCAAGCTTGTTCTCCACCGAAAAATTTTCCGTTGCCTTCATGATGACACTCAATTCAATTGTTGGTAGCTCCAAGTCTTCTTTGGTGCTGCTGTTGTTAACTTCAAATTGGAGGATGCTTTTCATACCATCTGAAATCCATTGTTCAACAATCTAATAGTTAACATTAATACAATGGAACCATTTCAGTCATCATAAACAAATAGCTATATCAACACACTTCGTTTTCTTTTATGGAATCAAAATCTTGTACAGATTTTATATATTAAAAAAAAAAGCAAATAAAAGTTTACCTTGTTTTTGAAGTTTTCTTTTCCTTAAAAAGATCAGCAAAACCACAATTAGACCCACGAGGAATAAGGTGGAGCAGATTATAATTCCTATTTGTTTCACCTTTCTTAATTGCTTTTTCCTCTTCACGTGATCTAACACAATGAGTTAACAGAAACAATTACTTGATATCATAAAATGCTTGAACCAAACTACATTAGTAATCTACCAAGGATTGAGATACCTATATATGAAGCAGACATTCGAATATAGATGGCTTGCCCTGACCCTGTCAAATCCCTCATGTCAATCAGGTCACTAAACCAAAGCAAGCATCCACTACCACCTGCCCTAATGTCAGTATTTGCATAAGCCACACATGAGCAGTTCTTCAAGCACATATCTTCACATTCTTTGAGACTCATGATGCTCGTATTAAACCACGAATTCGACGTGTCTGGGAGCTTCACGTCCATGTATTTCACAAACCCTTCTCCCTTGCGACAACTCAGAGTAGTAATTCGAAGACAACCTTCAGAATAGTCTCTGAAACTCCAGTCTCTGGGAGACTTGGGCACGAATCCATCTACGCAAGCACATAGAGGAAAGTTGTTGATGTTGCATTTGGCATATGCGCCACAAGTTGCAAAAGTGTCGCACTGATCTTCACCAGTTGCAAAATAACGAGCCCAGCTATGTGTTTGATCTATCCACGTCAATCGCTCCACGATTCCAGATGCATGAACCACCAATCTTGAAACCACTGACTTATTGAGAAGTTCAATACTATAGTAAACCTCCTTTTCAGTTAATACAAACTCGTATTTGTACACTGGATTAGGTTTCATTCGCAGAGCTCCAGTGAAACGAATACCATTCCAACATCCGGCTCGAAATTGTATTGTACTTCCTTTCTTAAGCATCATTTGTGGATATCCACGAGGGTCTATTCCAAAAGTGAATTCGCCTCTGGCAGGATCGTCCATGCTCTTCCATGATGATATAGACCAGTCCAGACCAGTAACAAAGTTTCTTCCAAGTTTCATTCCCTCTAGATTAGTATCACCCGGATAATCAAAGCTTTGCCACAGAAAGTTATCTGGGTTGCTGTTGTTGTCATTTGCATCTTTCACTGCAAAATTTCCTGAATCCAGCAGCTGAGCAACCGGATTCTTCCCCGTTCTGGTCACATTAGAGGACCAAGCAACACCTTTCGTGGCATTTACTAGAACAAGAGTTCCTTGGCTAGTGAAATGCAATACTCCTGATCGATCAAGAAGAGGAGTTTCTCTGTTGGCTACCCAAACAACGGTTCCGAAAGATATCTTCTTAAACCAAATTCCCAAGTACCTTCTTGAAGAACTACCTGGACTGAAGAATCCAAGTTCAAAGCTTTGGGCTGAAGAAACTAATGTCTCTCCATCGCTTAGGGATTGACCTGGAAGCATAGTATTTAGGACAGTACAATTTGCAATAATTGACATCAGAAAACAGTAGACAAGAAGCTTCACAAAGCCATCCATTGAACCTCTTCTGCCTGTCTTGCAGTACTCAAAATAATCCCAACCCGGTGGAGAAGGATCTAGATGGGACTGAGAAGATGAAACAGAAGAGCCAACTGGGGTTGTCAAATTGCTTAAAGTAGCTATATGATGATGCCAAGAAACTTGTGGTGGTCTTTCCACCTACATACTTGTCCCTTATTTTCAACTGCGCATTTACTCCGGCTGTCTTCCTTCTTTTTGTTTCGTACAGGATCGATCTACTTTTCATGGAATGCTTTTATATGTTTCACAGGAGGCTCTGACCAACGAAAATGAAAGGAACCCATTTCCATGGCTTGTCAGCAAAGGTATTCTTTGCCCATTTCTCTAAAGACTAAAGTCTGAACTTTCTGATTTTGACATGCAACTGTAACTGGAAATTGGATCACCATCTCCTTAAACATAATTACAATAGCCATGTTTTTTTTCGTTTGACTATGGTCAGTGTTAATCAACTTGGGATTTGGCATCCAATTTCGTATTACACTTGAAAAATTGTCTCTCTCCCTCTATTATATGATTGATTGCAATCTAATAAATAATAATGGGACCATAAGGTGGCTACATATCTAATGAGTCCAGATCTTCTGTTTAATTTTATAGTGTCTTATTCTGTCCAATAAATCTCAATCATTCATTTATATGAACTTTACGTGAGTCCCGCATAAATAAATGCGGGACCCGCATAAATAAATGCGAGATCTGCATAAATAAATAGTTGAGATCTATGGGACAGAATAAAGCACCATAAAACTGAACAGAAGATATGTTCCATATCTAATACCCTCGTCTTTGTATAAGTATGTTCAACAAAGCTCTCTGTTCCAGTAACATCTACTAGAGCTGGACCATATGAGATATTTTTGGTAATATGTAATGCAATCTCGTCCATCTGTTTGATATTAAACGGGACAAATTCATTACATTAAAAAAATGGGCATTAATTTTACTCTTTAACTGTAATATCACCTTTTTTTAATTTTATACAATTGTTATATAATAGGCACACAACAATGAGTGATTTTTTCATCTGTTATTAAATTGTAATAACATAGAACTATTTGAGAGGGATTGAGGTTATTAAATTGAGGTAATGGAGAGGAAGAGTGTCCCTACTCCATTACCCACTTGACATTAATGGCAATAGTGTCTGTTCTCTTTAAGAACAGGCATTACGCTTGCTCTTTATGACGGCCTGGGTCTTTGCCAGCTGCAAAGAATGCAATAAATGGACATTACTTAAATTTTCTTTTCTTTTTTTAAAAAATAATTACAAAATATCCAAATTATTTGGCTCACGTCACCGCCAAAGCCATTAATATTAAAGAAAAGGAAATGTAAACTTTCCAGTTGGTTTAAATTTACCGAAATTTATGTATTAAAAGGCCAGCTAGACAATCAATGATGCCTAGAGTATAAAAGGAAACAAGAAAAGTTACAGAATACTGCGAGGAAACTCGATCCTGACATATTTTTCAGGAGGAGAAGATGGCATCTAATGGGTGAATTTACAAAATAAGTGACCTCGATATCATAATGATCAGCATAATTCGCCAGTCAGCCTGTATATTTATTGTTCTCTCAATAAATATGTTGATAAATTAATCCAATTTCTAAAAAACAAATGGAAAATACCCCTAATGATGGGGTTGAGCACCGTAGCTATGTCTCTTATCTTTTCTTTTTTTTTAGAGGAACGAACAAAATTACACAATCAGTCAAGGCAAACTAATTCCCGACAAATTCTCTAACAGGATGTGGTGGCACCCAATGGGTGAAGTAGGAAAAAAAGTAACACCGATATTAAAATACTTGGCATAGTGAGCTAGCTAATCCACACATCTGTTGCTCTCTCGGTAAATGTGTCGATGAACAACAGTCCAGTTTCTGGTGAACAGCTCATAAATGCTCCGGACAAGTGGATGGATCGACCTGGATCGCCGCTCAGCCGCTCAGCAGAGGAGAGGAGAGCGGCCACCACCTGAGAATCGACTTCCAGTTCAATCTGGCGATGACCCAACCGCCAAGCCATGTTCAATCCAGTATGCACGCCCCAGAGTTCCGCGTCCATGGACGAGCACCACCCGATATTGTGGGCGAAGCCACCCCGCCATTGTCCCTCACTATCTCGTAAGGTGCCCCCGGCGGTGGCGGTCAACGAGGACCTTTGGGAGGCTCCATCTGTGTTGAGCTTGATCCATGCCGGCGGAGGTCGCTGCCACCCGATATGGCTCTCATGACGAGGCGGAGGTCCAGTAGGCGACGCCCGGCAGAGCCATTGGACCGCGTGTCGAAGACAACCTGCATAAGACAAAACAAGAGACCGGGGTGAGGAAGGCCAAGTGAACAAATCTTCAAAGAGGGCCTGATTCCGCCACTTCCAGAGGAACCAGCACGAAATACCGAAGAGCGTCGCCCACTCGTGCCCGAGAACTTGATGACGGTCTTGAAGGTTTTGGAGGAGCCAGTCCCGCATCGGAGAAGTGAAGAAATTGGCGGGAACTGAAAAAGTATTCCACAATAGGCGAGCAAGAGGGTAGTCACGGACAACGTGAAGCGAGGATTCCACGCTACGACAATGATAGTAAGTGTCATCCGAGGTGCAATGCAATCGGGGCCTGTGCTGGTTCGTGAGAAGGCGGTCGTGGCCAAGGAGCCATAGGAAGGAACGAATGCGGGCCGGGGCCGCCCACTTCCAGATGACGTGCCAAATGCCCCGGACCTCCGGGTCGTCGAGGCCCCGGCTCAAGTTATAAGTGGACGCGACCGTGAAGTTCCCAAAGTTGGAGATGCCCCAGATCAGCTTATCCGGCCTTAAAGAAGGCGTAGGAGGAAGCGTGCCCGCAATTAAACGACAAATGTGCAAAGGGAGGTAGGGGCGAATGGAGTCCCAGTGCCAAAGGCCATCACTGGTACCATAATGGCAGACAGTGAGGGGTCGTAGGGAGGCGGGAAGTGGCTGGATTACATGAGAGATAAGGGGTCCAGTCCCCGAAAGCCATGGGTCTAACCAAAAGCGAGTTCTAACTCCATCTCCGATCATCCACCGGATCTCCCGATGAATCAAGTGCCAGGCAGACTTAATGCCCCGCCAGACCATAGAGCCACCAGAATCGTTGAAGGAAGAGGGGATGTGTGTGACGTCCACTTTATATTTAGCGGATAGCACAGTAACCCATAAGGAATCAGGTTTTGTGAGCAACGCCCAACCTAATTTCGCGAGAAAGGCATCATTCATATCACGAATTTTCCTTATGCCGAGGCCGCCGAGAGCAGTGGGTTGGCAAATCTCTTCCCAATTGACCAGATGAACTCGCCGCTGACCTTGATCCGAGCCCCAAATAAACTGGCGCATGATTTTTTCTAGCTCGTCACATAAGGTGCGGGGTAGACGGACCGTCTGCATGGTGTAAGAGGGAAGTGCTGCAATAACCGATTTAACAAGAGTAACACGGCCGACCAACGACATGAGACGGGCTTTCCATCTGGAGAGACGTTGGTGAACCTTGTCCAGAATGTGTTGATAGGTACCCCGATGAACCCTAGCGTGCAGAAGAGGAACCCCGAGATACCGACCAAGATCAGCAGTCATCTGGAACCCAAGAGCGTCAACTAAGCGGTGAGTCTTGGAAGATGGGACATTCTTGGAGAAGAAACAACGCGATTTACCAGGACTGATACGTTGACCCGACGCAGCACAGAAAGTTTGTAAGACTGTCCGGATGGTGGTCACTTGCTCCACTGAAGCTTCAGAGAAAAGAATAAGATCGTCCGCAAAAAAGAGGTGAGACAAAGGGGGGCCCTGACGACTGAACCGAATAGGCTTCCAGCGACCGAAGGATACAGCATGGGAAATGGATTGACTAAGGCGTTCCATACAGAGGATGAAAAGGTAAGGGGAGAGGGGGTCACCCTGACGAAGGCCGCGAGAAGTGCTGAAAGTGTCCCCTAGGGCTCCGTTCCAATTCACTTGTAAGGAGACGCTAGTGACACATTTCATGATCAGAGAAATTAGCGAATCCAGAAGGCCTACATCACGAAGGGTATCCTGAAGGAAATCCCAGGACAAACGATCATAAGCTTTCTCGAGATCCACTTTGAGAGCCATAAATCCGATCCGTCCGGACTAGAGGAGCTTAACACCTTTTCGTGCAAAACCAAAACCAAAACCGAAAACAAAACATCTTAGTCAAAGGTTGAAACAGGACAAGGCTCGTAAAAGTCATGAGATTAACTAATAATTATGGTTACCTGCTCTCAAGGGTAGGGCCAGTGTCCCTTTCAGCTATTTCCATCCATATCACACTAGCTCCCAAGACAAGATATTAAAGCTAGCTTTCCCTCCATGTTCAAGACGCAATTTACGTTAGTATAGGATCAAATTACATGTTGAATGACAAAAGTCCACAACTTTTGAATTCCAGTGCCCCTCGACTACATAAGCACTTACAAATATTACAAGGTTAAGAGATTTTAATAATTATTTAAGTTGGATTTCGATTAATTAATTTAGAGTACTTATATTTATTTAGATTATTATATATACTTTGAATTTATTAATATAATTTTTCAATTCCCAAAAGAATTCTGACGATACAATTGCTTTCCAAAGACAGCTAATCTGTAACTCCCTCCCATCTACCTATGGCCCAACAAAGTTGGGGTTGTCACTAAGTTTGTCAAGCCCAATAACATGGGGCTTCAAGCCTTATTGTAAAAGAGGTGAATTTAAGAATTAAAATTCAATTTAATTCGGTTTTAAACTTCAAATTAAATTGAAATCTAAATTTATATTACAATATAAAAGAGTTGCGAATTATCATTTCTAGATAAAGTGAATTTTCAAATGTAATTGCAAATCTCGTCAGAACATCCCTTTGATTTTATAGGGACTAAAAATAGACGAAAATCAATTAAGGGATCAAGGAAATTATTAGGGATCATACGAAGAATAATACAAAGCACTAACATACTAATTGGACCTATTAATTCAAGTTTAACAAATAAAAAAGAACCACAAATCTTAAAATATATAAAACTTTTTAAGTTAAAGTTGAATAACCAAATAATTCAATACAACATTTTATATTAATTTTATTTATATCTAAAATTTTCAATTAATTTTATTTATAACTAAAATTTTCAATTTATTTCTAAAAAAAGGTTACTTTCTTTAGATAATCATCATTAATAAATGATGTTATGAACGTTCAGAAGGCTTGAATACTTCTATTTTTCAACATTATAATTGATAGCTAATAGGTTCCATGAATAATTTTTTAATCCAAAATTTTATAACTTGATTTCTTGAGCAAAAAATAATTGGTACCTTTTTAATTTTTCGTTACTATGCATATCTATATTCAAATCATACATATAATTGATATTCCATTTAATAAGTTTAAAATATGGAATTGCTTGGTGATAATTGAACATTAAACTAGACGTTAAAATTACGCAACCTTCACCCATAATGTGAGGCACTGTAATTATCATGAATGAGTTGTGGGAGAAGGTTTCACATAAAATTTTCTTTTCATTTTGTAAAACTTGTGAAGATATACATTATAAAATTATAATGGACTGTTATGGATTAAGTTTAAGTTGTCGGTTGAACTTAGCCCAAAATTTAGTATATAGTTTATATTTTTTGTCGCCACCAAACTCAACCTCAATATTGGCTGGACAACAAATTAGTACAACAACAATAATAACATCCAAGAGTTCCGTAAAAATGCGAGATCTGATGATAACATCAAATTAATCTATATCCAAATGTAATGAGCTACTTATGATTTTTTTCACGATATATATCAAAGGTTAAATTTTTAATTAGAATCTTAACGTATAAAAGGTCAGCCCTTTTTATAATTCCCACCTCCCTTGGTAGCAACATTGGAGTGACAATTATGATAGCACTCGGTTATAATTAAACACTTCCTAACTTCTTCTAAGTCAAGAAATTAATTATATGAATGTACATAATGCATGATTTTTTTTTTTTTTCTGACAGTGATATAATGTTTTCATTCTTTAGTTGGTACATCAAGAATGATGGTAAACATTTTCTTTAAAATTATATCAATTCTCAGGTAAACAAATTTTCGGAATAGCATATCACTTTAAATTAACAAAGTACACTCTACTTGAAAGTACAATACTGCAACTTGAAGTATGATTGCTTAAGCTTCATGATCTTCCTATAACAAATTGACTACTTATGATAGTTAAAATTTTCATAGAAGTGATTTTCTTTGAAAATTTTATTAAAAGGAGAGACTATTGCAGAAGACCTAAAATACAATCTCAACGTATTAGTACCCAACATTTATATTAAAGTAAGTACGACGTACTAAATTGAAATAGCTACAAAAAGCATAATAGCCAAAGATCTAAATGTTATGTCGTGGATTAAAATTGGGGATTACTACGTTACCAGGGCTGAACTTCGCAACATCGCTCAGCATTTATATTCAAGTTCATTTTAACTTATTCTTCTAACAGATAATTAAAACCACCATGATATCATGTGCGAAATATGCTTTATAATCTTCATATTTTTTTTGATCAACAACTATAATCTTGATTCCATTCTTTATTTGGTCTTATTCATGTATATAATTATATCTTGTCCACTCACGATCATGTACAAATTCAATTGCAACAACGTCACAAGAATAGTAAGAACTTCCCTCACATATTTGTCTCTTGCCTTTGGAAGTTTTTAGTTTTTACCATAGGTTACAACTGGAGATCAATAACCTCGTTAATTAAATAGTTGATCATGGTCACAACAGTGATGGCCATAACTTCATGTACAACAATAAATAAAGTCGAAGGAAGAGAAAATATCAGAAATTTTAATTGACACCGAAGGTTGATTGAGTGGCCTTTATGGTTCTAATAGTGATTGAATAGACAATTTAAAGGATAGCAAGCATGGCCATGATACTGAGACTGTGGTCTAAAATTTTGCAGTCAATAGAAATTAAACCATCAAATTCGTAAAGAATGATGAAAAAAGGTCCGAATAATTAGATGCATGGATAAACGGTATATATATATGTCTGAGAGATCTGCTAGATCAAGAGAAATGCAAAAATGTTTGGCTTATAAATTATAATGACCTCTCAAGAAGATGACAAGTATGTTAGAAATTAGGATAAGTAGTTAAATATACAGAGAGAGGAGTGCGATAACTCCAATAGGGCAGTTTAAGAGATTTTAGGTACTAAAGGAAGATAATAATTGGTGTGGCTAGTGAGTGTCATGAGATAGTGGAGATATAGGAACCTAGGAATTAAGGGGTACAATTCGACAGAAATATGAGAAATGTAAGTAAAAACTTGTGTGTCCTAATGGTGTAGAAGATATTGGGCCAGTCATGTCCGTATCAAAATTGCAGAGTGCGAGTTATATTACAATTACGGACGATTATAGCGATTATGGATGGTGTGGATATACAATTACGAAAAATATAATTCTAATTATTGATAACTTATGATAATAATTTAGACAATAGCTATAATATTACAGTCATAATTATAACTACAAATCGCAATTTAAAACCATGGTGTGTATATTAATAAAAAATGAGTATCTTAAGTGACACTACAAGAAAATTGAAAATTACCAACGAAACATTACCGACGGAAAAAATTCCATAATAAATTAGCAACAGAAATTGATTTTCTATCGATAAAATTGTCGTATTTGTATATATTTCATTTTTAGTGAATAGAACATCATCTTCGTATTTTTTCTTCACACGAAGAACTGACATGGTATCAGAGAAGAGTCTTTGTTTTACCCATTAAAACCTTGCTACCCTAAAAAACCCCTTACCTTAAAACTTAACAATGGAGATTCACCACAAGAAAAATTAGTTTCAGCAACTATTATTAATGGTTGCTAAAAGTAAGAAAATGATCGTTAAAAGTTATAGTGACCAAAATCGAGCTAGTCACAGGTGGTCACTATATGATTGTTACTAAAACTGCTCAGTGACAAGTTATCATAACGTGTGAGGCTGTGGATCAGGGGGGTACGTAGTAACAAGAAATCTGTGAATCATCTCAAAGCTGGTGAATGTAATAACGGCTGCAGGAGTAGTCCTAATAAGATTGGTTGCATAGCCATGATAAAAACCATGGAGGCCCTCTTGCTCAAATACTTTCTTTATGCAGTCAACCACACCAGAATAATGCTTCTCATAATAGTGGCCTTGTTCTTGAAGCCTTGAGCGAACTAACTGCCAATATAAAGGAATAAACTATCACACTGGGCAAACACTAGGAAATAATTTCTTAAATCATGCCGCATCCAAAATATCAAAGAAAAACTATTATCATTAAACAAAAAGATACATTGAAATTTTAGTTAACATATTTACCGTTCACCTCTTCTTTTAAAGTTGGTATTGCATGCGACGAATAATTAAAAGCATACCTCATGTGGATATGTCAATGTCGAAGCAAATATTTTGGACACTGATGAAGCAACATCAATGTAACATCCCGTTTCCATACAAAGGGTTAGAATCCTGAAAATTTGGTACATGTGAGATCAATCAGAGAAATTAGGAAAACACATCTCATGCTTATGCATTACATAAGGTGCACATGCACATGAATAGTGAATTTTTTGCACATGAAAATGACTGTACATGCTTTCATGACATTTCCCGGTATAATTGTTAATAAATGTGATTGTTATTAAGAATTATGGTTTGTTTGTATGGAAAATTGAGTTGGAGAGGGTCATTATTGATTTAGAATTTCTGGAGAATTTTACGAATTTTTTTTGAAAATTCGGGGTAATTTCTGGACTAGAAAAAATGTCTAGTGGCAAAACAATTGTTTAATGGTAGTAGAAATTATTGTCCAATGGTAATGGAAATTTTTCTAAATGACTTTAGGAATTAGTAACAAATGCCATTGAAAATTTGGGAGATAATTGGATTAGAAATTGTCATTTATTTGGAAAGAAACCAAGTGAGTGCCTTAAAAATGAGACATGTGGCAAGTGACAAGTGTCACTTGCCTAACCATGTCTTAAACCATTCTTTTATTAATAAAACCCACCCCTTTTTGGTAGTCTTCCACGATGCTTTTCAATTAGAAGGCTAAATGGTTGTTTTCTTCTTATTTTCCTCTCCTTCTTCATGACTTGCTCCCTCCCTCTCATCCATTTTCATTTTTCTTCTTTCTCTTCCAACAACACCAACATTTCACCTTGTTCCCATCTATCAATTGCCATTTCCATCTTGTTATTTCTTCAATTTGCCACAAGGAAAACCTAGTTTTACCTCTTTCAAGATGATGAACAAGTGATGCTTGGGAGCTAGGGCTAGTGTTGTTTTTGAAGAAGTTGAAGTGAAACCAAGTAA
>JAOTAX010000198.1:44337118-44354510 GCA_025629825.1 Erythroxylum guanchezii
AAATTTCTGATTTTGATGAAATGAAATGAGGAAAATTTTAGTTTCAAAAAGTTCGTGATTTTATATTGATGTTTATTTTTATGATGCCATGGGAAGTACAATAATGATCGTTCGTAACTCACCCTTATCGTAGGATATGTATCGGTACGACCTACGGGCGTCCTGGTGTGTACCCTGCAGTAAGGGGGCGCTACAAGTGTAGCTCAGATTCAGTTATCAAGGTTACCCAACTTGATTCATTTGAGAGCTTTAAATGTGGAGTTGAATTTGAAGCAAGATGAGGCACTGATTGCTACTTTAAAGCTGAGACCGATGCTGCATGATAGAGTCAGAAATGTCCAGGGTAAAGACCTTGATATGGTAAAGCTTATAGAGAATTTAAAGATGAACCCAAATTCTGAGTTTGAGTTGAGGGATGAGACATTGTGGTTGAAACAGAGGCTGTGTGTGCCTAATGTAGATGATATGAGAAAGAAAATTCTAGAGGAAGCTCATATGGCCGCCTATGCAATGCTTCTTGGTACTACCAAGATGTATAATATGCTAAAGTAGCATTTCTGGTGGCCCGAAATGAAGAAGCAAATGGCGGAGTATGTTTCTATGTGTATGATATGCCAGCAGGTTAAAGCTGAATACCAAGCTCTAGTTGAGAAGCTGCATTCGTTGCCCATTCCGGAGTGGAAATGGGAACCGATTATTGTGGAATTCATTATGGGATTACCTAAGACTCCGAGGCAGAACGATGCGATATGGGTTGTAGTGGACCGATTGACTAAGTCGGCCCATTTCTTACCAATAAGAGAGAATAACTCACTAGATCAGTTGGCCCAGAGATACATGAATGAAGTGGTGAGACTGTATGGGGTTCTAGTGTCCATTGTATCGGATAGAGATCTCAGATTCACTTCGAGATTCTGGAAGAGATTGCAGTCGGCTATGGGCACAAAGTTAAAATTCAGTACGACATTTAATCCTCAAACAGATGAACATAGTGAAAAGACAATCAAGACTGTTGAGGATATGCTCAGAGCTTGTGTATTGGAGTTTCAAGGAGCTTGGGATCAATATATAGTGCTGATAGAATTTGCTTGCAATAACCATTACCACAGTAGTATCAGAATGGCACGATATGAGGCACTGTATGGAAGAAAATGTCGGTTGCCACTATATTGGGATGAAGAGGGATTGAGAATGGTTAAAGGCTCGGAATTGATACAAGACATGGCGGATAAAGTGAAATTTATTCAAAGCTAAATTAAAGCGGCTTAAGATAGACAGAAGAGTTATATGGATTAGCATAGAAGGGACATGGAGAACAGTATCGGAGACAGAGTGTTTCTCAGAGTGTCACCTTGGAGAGGAATATTAAGATTCGGTAAAAAAGGCAAGTTGAGCCCTAGGTACATTGGCCCTTATGAGATCATTGAGAGCATAGGACCTTTGGCATATAAGTTAGCTTTGTCGAATGAAATGTCGTAATTGTATAATGTGTTTCATGTGAGTATGCTCCAAAGATACTAATCGGATCCGACACACGTGATACTAGCTCAAGAAATTGAGGTTGCTAGTAACTTAAGCTATGTTAAGGAGCCGATGTAGATAGTGGGATCTTAGATCAAGTAGTTGAGAAACCGAATCATTGCATTGGTGAAAGTCCTTTGGAGGAATCACTCAACTGAGGAAGCAACTTGGGAAATAGAGGAGCATATGAGGAGGCAATATCCCCACCTGTTCGAATAATCAGGTAAGAACTTCGAGAACGAAATTTCTTCTAAAGAGGAGAGAGCTGTAACATCACATTACCCACGTTGAGGCTAGAACATATATATATGAGAGATTATTGAGAGAGTTAAAAAGACATTTCATATTCATGCATAATATGTCATACTCATACACATGAATATTGAATTTTTGCACATGAAAATAATTGTACATGCATTCATTGGCAATTTTCGGGTATAATTGATTTATATATGTAAAATATGATTTTTAATGAGAATTGTGGTTTATGTGTATTGAAAATTTTAATTGGAAGGTGTGTTTAGTGATTTTGAATTTTTAGTGAATTTTAGGAATAATTTCTGAAAATGTTGAACATTTTTAGGCTAGGAAAAATGCTACTTGGCGAGTAAATTGATGGATGGAAATAGAAATAAGAAAACAAATGATATTGGAGAATTGTTAAAAATGAATTTAGAGATTATAGAGAAAATGGCTTTGAAAATTTTGGAGATGACTTTAGAATTTGTGAGTTATTGATATTGAAAATTTTGGAGATAATTGGAATGAAAAGATGAGAGTCATGGGACTTAAACTAGTAGACTCGAAACACATTTTTTTATATCTCCACCAAAAAAATTATAGCCATTTGAAATCATTTAGGAGAGATTAAGTGATAAATGCAGGACAAAAATGATGAGGAGTTCTGGAAAATTGATGAATGGAGTATGTTCATTAAACATGCTTTGGTATTTTGACAATATATTATTTTGTAGTCATCCAAATGAGATGATTTTTGATTTGGAGTAAACTAGAGACACAGGGCTACAAATTGTCTAATAAAATTAAGTTTTAATGCAGTCTCTAAGAATTTTAATTTCTGGATGAAAGTTAAGTACAGGGTACTATTTCAGTATAAGAACAATCCGAAAATGTTGGGTTATAACTTTCATATTACTGAATCAAATTAAATGATTTTAGTTTCATTAGAAACTTAAGAGATAGGAGAACAATTTTCTAGAAGAGACTACTACCAAATTACTTCATTTTCATGGTTAGATTGATCGTGAACAATAGACCTGAAAGTGTGTTTTTGGAAAAATCGGAAATGATTCAATGAGTTATGAATTGTGATTCTAATAGTTTTATTGAGGTATAAACCTAAGTACAAATTATACTTAGGTGAGCTTGGTATAGGATTAATTACATGATAAGAATAATAGAGCGATACCCAAGATTGTCATGAACATGCATTTTGCATATTTCATATACATATATATGCATTATCAAACACTTATAATTGTGCCAATTTATGATATGTGTATATTACTTATTATAGAGGAGCAATTGGAATGTTCGCATCCATACGTTGCCGGAACTTCCAGGTAGTAGCTTCAAGAGCCACTTGTGAGTAACCTAGATGGTTTCACTCAATTAATTGTTTGTTTTAGATGAAAATATGAATATGATTTTGATTATGTTGATTCCGGACAATGAAGGTCCGATGATTTTGATGTATGAATGAGATATTGAAGTGCTATTTGTATGTGAATGTGTCGAACTAAATGCTTCTTGACATGATTGATTTATTATGAGAGATGCATTCCATACATGAATGCATGATCAAATAATGAGAGTTGTGACCTGAGTAGCCACCGAAAACGATCTTAAAGCTCTAAATGTGATTAAGAGCCAAAGGCTCACTATGTAAAATGAGCCCTGCATCCCTAACGGATAAGAGACAGTATAAATGAGCCCGGTATCCATAATAGATACGGGATAATTTAGGCACTCGGTCAAAACAACGTAATAATTGGAAAAGAGTCATATGAGCATTTCATATAGGTTTTTATACGTATGTTGACTGATTGAAATGTATGTTTGTCTTACCTTTAAATGAGAATGTGATATGTGATACTTTATGCAAAGATGTGAATTATATGTTTACATGTGTGATATGTTGCATGAATTGAGTGAACCATCGATGATGGTTACCTTATTGAGTTCGCAAAACTCACCAAAATTGCAATGTTGTTTTTTAGGACTGAGAGAGGACTCTAGTTACTGAGAGATGCTACAAGAAGTATAGTCTTGTACTTTTAGGAACAAGAAGAAATGGCTCAAAGGTCAGTCAGTTGGGATTTGAAAGATTAGATAGATTTTTGTGTAATTTCCTCTTTCATGTAGTATATTTTGTATTAGGATATGATGATGTATATGTATGGATGTTTGAAAGATACATTGTACAAACGTTCGAATTATGAAATGAAATAAGAAAATTTTGGTTTTAAAATATTGTGGCTTTCTTAATGATGTCTTATAAGAGAATAAAGATAGATTATGCATGTTAAGTGAATGTTGTAATTGAATGTAGTGCACCATTATCATAGGTTATGTACTAGAATGTCCTCAGGGAGTTCCCATATGTACCCCATGGTAACGGGGCGCTACACCTTACTTGGATCAATTAGTGACTATGATCATAAATGATATTTTTAGTGTATTCGAAAAGTAAAGAGAAACATTTTGAACATTCGAGGTTAGTCGTATTTATCTTGAGGGAGAAACAATTAGATACCAAGTTCAGTAAGTATGAATCTTTGTTGGATTAAGGAATATGTTGGGGTCATATAGTACCTGAACATGACATATTGGGAAACCCAAAGAAAATAGAGATAATGAACAAGTGAGAAACTCCGAGGAGTATATATATAAGGTTTGGAATTTTCTAGAATTAGCCGAATATTTGATACTACCAATAGTTGTTGAGGGGTTTCTACTAACCTTAACCTTTTGACAAAATTTTTGAGGGATTAAAATACTGAATAATTACAACACAGGTGTTAGTTATTCCATCTAGATTTGGAGATTTCGTAGTACATAGTTATGTATCACATCAAGAATTAGGATATAATCTGATGCAACATAATAAAGTGAATTTTATATATGCATCGAGACAATTAAGGTCTCGTGAGTTGAATTATTCAATACATGATTTAAAACTTGCGGTAGTAGAAATTGTTTTGAAAATTTGGAGATATTGTATATGGTGAAACTTTTCGGATATTTATACAGAACATTAAAGTTTGACAAAAAAAAATTTAGAGTAAGAAAGGATTGAATACGAGACTGGGATAACGGATTGAGTTATGTAAAGATCATGATTATATAAATTAGTATTATCCAATAAAGCTAGTGAATTATCTGATGCATTAAGTAGAAATTTCAATAGCAGCCTAACACAAATTCCGATATCGAGATTATCAAATTTAGTGTTATAAAGAACATAGAATGATCAAGTTGGAATTGGGGCAAAATGAAGTGTTATTAGCGGCATAAAATTTAAAATTAGTTTTATATGAAAGGATTAGCAAAGCTCAAACTAAGGATTCAGAATTGCGAATCTTATTGAGAAATTGAAAATGAATCCAAAGTTTGAGTTTGAATAGGAAAGATGATATTTTATGATTGTAGTAAAAAGTATAAGTACCCGATATAGATGATTGAGCAAAAAGATTATTAAAGAATGCACAAATATCAACCTATGATATACATCCTAGTAGTAATACGCTAAAACAACATTTATCGACCAAGGATGAAGAAATGAGTGGCTGAAAGTGTGACTGAATGCTTAATTTGCCAACAGTTTTAACTGTTGGAGATATGCTTAGAGTTTATATTTTGGAGTTCTTAGGAACTTGTGATCAAAATACAACCCTGATTGAATTTGTTTATAACAATCATTATCACAATGGTATCGATAAGACATAGTATGAAGCGTTATATGACAGAAAGAGTCATCTGCAGTTATATTGAAATGAAGGAGGCCTAAGAATATTTGAAGGCCATAATGGATTTGAGATATAGTTGATAAGTGAATTGAATCTGTATTAGGAATTGAGTGAATCAAAATAAAAAGCAGTTCAGTAAAAAGGGTATAATAAGCTTGAAATACATTGGTCCATATGAAATTATTGAAAGAATAGGACCACTGACACATGAGTTAGTATTACCAACAAAGATGTCTCAGATTCACAATGTGTTATATGTACGTATGTTAAGAAATATCGATATAATCTGACATAGGTGTTATCGACTCAGGAAGTGAAAATTGTGAGTAATTTGAGATACATTGAGGAACCAATTAAGATAGTGGAATAACTAACTAAGTAACTGAAAGACCTAGTGAGTCTATCGACATGGGAAACAGATAAAGTAGCAACATGGGAAACAGAGAAGCTTATAAGGAAACATTTCCCCTACCTTTTTAATTATTCAGATGAGAATTTCGAGGACAAAATTTATTTGGGGGGATTGTACATTCTGTTTCCATACAAAGGGTTAGAACCTTAGATTTTTGTAAATGAGAGAAAAGAAAAATGCATTTCATACTCATGCATAACAGTAGCATACACACACATGTGAATAGATTTTCATATACATTGCAATGACTGTTTATGCACTCATTTGATATTTTTGGGTATAAATGATTTTTAATTGATTATCATATTGTGAATTGTGGATATTTTGTCTTGAAAATTGATTAGAGAGTATAATTATTAATTTAGAATTTTTGGTGAAATTTGGAATTTTTTTTGAAATTATGAGTATTTTTGAACTAGAAAAAAAAGTCAAGTAGCAAGACAATTGATAAATGGTGATAGAATTAAACGTCAAATGGCAGTAGAAATTGTTGATAAATGACATTAGGATTTAATGACGAATATCATAGAAAATTGAGAGACAATTGGATTAAAAATTGGAGACAAATGGACTGGTTGAGAAAGAAGACCCATTAGAAACCATACATGCTACACACCCATCCACGATATTTTCTTTCATTTGAAAAACTATCCTTTGTCTTTCATTTTCATTTGATGCTTTCTTCTTCTCTCTTCATTTTCCATCTTCATCTTCTACATTTCTTCTTCTTCATTTCCACGACACCTTTAACTCTTACCATTGTGAACTTTGCCATCATTTTTCACATATTTCTTCAAGATCATATGTCTTCTTCTTAAAGAAGAATCTAACCTACTCCACCTTCTATGATGATGAACGTGTGGTTCAAGGAAAGCTAGGGTTAAGTGATATTTTGAAGATCTTGAAGTTATACAAGTAAGTATCATATTGTTCTTCATGATTTGTTGAATGAAACATGAATTATGATAGTCAGAGGTTAAATGATCATAAAATGATGTTTTATATATGTTGGAACGTGGGTAAAAAAAAGAACACATTGATGTCTTGTTTTTGTGTTTATGATGATCAATATTTTATAAGTTGTCAAGATGAGTTTGAAAAAGAAAGATCATTAAAAATGGTATAGAAAAAAGTGCAGAAAAATTTGATAGAATATGTTGGACCCCAAGCTCTTCTTGGAAGTTAGAACTATTAAATAAGAAATTTTTGGCAATTAGTTATGAGTAAAGAAAAAAGTGATTTCTTGAATTAGAAATGAATTAGGAAATGGTTTAGGTACAAGATGGGATGTATGTGAAATGTTGGAAGTTAAAAGTTGGAAGATGAAGTTGAAACATGTTCACTGAGTATGCTTCGGTGTTTTAGCCATAACCTTTTCTCTAGTTATCCAAATGAGATGATTCTTAATT
Organism: Erythroxylum guanchezii; assembly: GCA_025629825.1. Classification (NCBI taxonomy): domain Eukaryota; kingdom Viridiplantae; phylum Streptophyta; class Magnoliopsida; order Malpighiales; family Erythroxylaceae; genus Erythroxylum; species Erythroxylum guanchezii. The sequence goes on from JAOTAX010000198.1 coordinate 44,344,450, forward strand.
TGGATTAAACTAGAGACATAGGGCTACAAATGATTTGATGAAATCGAGTTCTAATTTAGTCTCTAAGAGTTTCAATTTTGGATGAAAGTTGAGCACATGATATTGTTTTAGTATAAGAACAGTTCGGAAATGTTTGGGGTATAACTTTCAGATTACCAAACCAAATTGAATGATTTTGGTGTCATTAGAAAATTAAGACAATGAGGAACATTTTCTAGCAGGAAGTATTATCAAATTCCTTCAATTTTTTCATGATCATTAGTTAAGGAGTTAGAAGTATAAGATGTTAGTTTCAATAGACATAAGGGGTAAAATTGGAAAGGCCAAGTAAGTGAAGGGCAAAATGGGAAGACAACCTAAAAATGTGTTTTGAATAAGCGAGAAAGAAGGAGAGAGTCATGAGATAGGGAATAAAAGAGAGAAAAGTGTGATAAAAGAGAGGAGAAGAAGAAGAATCGTGGAAGCTAGGGAAGAAGAAGAGAAAATCGTGAGAGAGAAAGAAAGTAGAAGGAAAAAGAAGAGGAAATCATTTTGCCAAGGTAGGTTCATCTTTTCTTCTTGCTTTGTTAGAGAAGGAGATAGAGAGAGAAAGGGATTTTGTGTAGAGAATGAAGAGTTTGTGTTGGAAGAAGATGATTTAAGAGAACCCATTTAATTTTAGGGTTTCTAAACTAGGTTTTGGGTTTTCTATCCTAGATGGACTATGGGTAGGTTAGGTTTGAGCTTGATTTGTGTTGATTTCATTTGTTGTGATTGTGGAAGTTTTAGGGGATTTCCATTTGAATTTAGATTGAATGAAAATTTGGGTTATGTTAGGAAATCAAGAAAAACCTACCCAAGAGCAAAAGGAAAGGCACAATTGAGTTTGGATTTTCAATCGAAATAAGGTGGGTAAAATATTTATGGTTATTGTGTAAATGGGCAATGTGCCTATATATGTGTGTATATGCTTGAATTTCTAAATTGTGATTTGCTGTCATGTGGAAAATGCATTATGATGTGTTATGTTATGCATTGAAAGATGTCTGACATTTTGATATAATTGAATTGCGAGTACAATCATGCTATGCCTTGGAATTGTATCATGGCATTTTGATTTAAATGGAAAGAAGAAAAAGCATGAGAATATGAATTTGTGATTGATTGAATTGAGGATGAGAGTTGATTGTGTTTGGGCAAGAGTGGAACCGTTTCGCAGTCACGTGCATGTCGACGTAAAGCCTTCTCTCGACTGCCCGCTTGTGGCATACGGGATCCGAAAAATAGACTTGTTTCATTTACAGTGTAAACTTCGATTTATCCGTTTCGTTCCACGGAACCCTTGAGCCATTTGTTTGTGCATTTGCATTTTGATATGGTAAGTCATGATGAAATTTGAATGTTATGCTTTGATGTTAAATTACATCCAATATGCTTTATGTGATGATGTATTGAATTATGAGTGGTGAATTGAAATTAAGAGTGCTGAACTTACATTGCTAGATTAAGATAACATATGTGTGCCTATATGAATGTTCATATATATGGTTGATTGTATGGCTCGTTGCTAATGACTATAAATATATTAGCTACTAAGCTGTGTAGCTCAACCCATCATTTTTTCCTCCTCAGGTGCAGAACGAGAAGATTAGCAATCCTTGCAAGGCATTTGGAAACTCCAAGATAGCTAGAAATCTTTTCTACTAAGTTAGTGACTATTTGGATAGTTTTATAGGCATATCAAACATGAGCATCCTTTTGTATTTCGTATTAAGTTTGATGTGTATGTTGATATGTAAGTAAAGCTTGTTCAAACATTTACTTTCTTTAGAAATGAAATGAGAATTTGAGAAGTTCCTTTTATGTATGATTATGTTATTTTAAAGGTTGAGTATGATGGATGTGGAAGTGGAATGTGTATGTGTATGTGCATATTCTTCTTTGTTGAGATTGCAAATTGTTGCTAGTATTAGAATAGCATGCTAGAGTTGGAAAGATTGTATGTGAGGAATAAATTGAGATGAGATTCAAGAGTTAATGAGATGTACTTAGTAGTTGAATGGATATGAAGTGATATTGCACTAGAAGGGGTGAATTAAAGGAGATTATGAGTGAAAGTGATGTTAGAATGGATGTTGGAAGCATTGGAGAAGCTTTGGAGGGGTGTGGGTGTCACAAATGTCCATTAGACGGACATTAGGTCCGTTAAACGGACCTTCTCGGGTCTGAAAAGGCCCCATCCCAGTCCATGTCCGTTAAATGGACCTTCTCAGGTCTGGAAAGCACCCCCAAGCTCGTCTATGTCCGTTAGACAGACATGTATGTCCATTTAACGGACATCCATAGGATAGCTACAGAAAATTATGATTTTGACCTTGCTTTGAGTTTTTCACAAAAGTTGTAGATTGGGAAGTTCTCTTTGAAAATGTCCTTAAAAAAACCTAATCAAACATCTCCAGTGAAAGTTATGCTAATTATCTCAAAACAGGTACAATATGATATGGGACGATATGATATTTGATTCTTTTGGCCATAACTTCATAACCCGACCTCTGAATGAAGTGATTCTTAAACCAATAGATTCCCAACACATTTTTCTACCTATCCACAAAAATTGGTAGCCTTTGGTGTTGATTTAAAAAATATTGATGTAAAGAAAATGTGGATTCATTGAAATAACCCTACAAGGAAACCCACTCACACTTTATGACTTCAGATAGTTGGGCTCCGGAAACGGGGTCCAACATCTTATTATATCAGAGCTTAGGCTTTTCCTAGGCTTATAATGCATAGTGGTATAATTGTTATGATGTGTAACGAATTGTTGTATTGTGAATTGATTGATTGCATTAAGCGACATGCATATGATGCATATATGTAGGAATTAAGATTAAAAGGAAATGTAAGCTAAACGCTAATGTTTTAAATTGGAGGAGTAAAATGCCACCTCGTAAAATAACACGAGGAGTTTTGCAAGGATCTGCTGCACCTGATTCCTCACCATTAGAGAAGGGTACGATTGAGTATAGAATCCCCGAAATTGCAACTGCATAAGTTACATGTATGAACTTTTCGTTAAGAGTTTGGACTATTAGAAACAATGAGAAGAATGGTGTTTTGTTAGAGTGTAAGATAAGGAAAGTTGTGGATATTTAGAAATAAGAAATATTACGTAGTCTGATATGTTAGACATAGATTCAGTATTTGTGGTTATGTCAACAAATATGGTAACAGAATTTTATTGTGGGTATGTACTTGAATTGATATGGATGTGAAAATATCTTCATGAATTGATTGAGAAAGAAATAGAGACAGGGGTGGAAATGACAAGATTTTAAGGTGTACAAGCAAAGTGGAATTGAAAAGTTGAACTTGGAATTTATGATCTGGCATAAGATTGTGCTAGTGAATTTGAGATTAGAATTTTAAGATGGCTATGCGTCAATAATTTTAAATTTATTAAGAGCATACATATGGAAAATGAAACAAATGATAGTGATATATGAAGTTCTTAAGGTTACGTCGACCAATTATTATTAGTACATATTTGATAATGTGGTTACCTTGGTGAATAATGTGATTGAGTACATACGAGATCTATATTTGGATATGGTATAGGAGATAATCTATGATCCCCATAGTTAAAATTATGAGATGAATTAGAGTAATGCGATGGAAGTATGGTATAGGTGATTATGCTAAAAAGGTAACTACTATAGATGAGTAATTTTGAATAGTCGTAGAATATTTAGGGGTTGTTTGGAAGTAATTACGATTGATGTATCATTAGCATGAGATATAAATTGGTGACCTACCGAAATTACTTTTGTATATAAGATGTGATGATCTTGATGGTACATACCAAAATATAAGAGTAAACGAATATGCCTCTTATTTCATTGAGTTTTATTATAAAGGATATTTTGATCACGTAAAATGTGACAGAAATTGAAATTATTGAAATATTATGAATAGTTGAAATTGTTCATATTGAGGTGTTAAGAATGGCTGAAACAACATTGATGATAATAACAGTTCATTGATAAAGATTGCATGAACAGTATAGAGGATAGTAGCAAGAAATCTTCTTTCGAAGAAGAATTTCATTGAATTAGGTTAAGCAGATTAGATAATTTATATTAAGAATGATCAATGAAAGAACAAATCAGAAATGAATATATAATGAATCAAAAGTGAATATTGGAGTCATATCCCTAGTAGAGATTCAAACATAAGAGGTAGAGCATGCTGCTGAGAATGTATGTATTTTGTTTGATGCAAAGTATCCAACTACTTGAGTGGATTTTTGGAAATTGAGGTAACACTATTGCTAATGTGAGGAAAACTTAGATCCACATTATATTCTATGCGAATATGCACAGGAGATATAAATTAGATTTTGATGAATGAGTTACCAACACAAGAAGTTAAGTTTGCAAATAAATTGAAATGTGTGGAGAAATTAGTATGAATAAGCAAACATTAGAATAAGTCAATGTGAAATATAAGGAAATCTAAAGAATGGAGAAAATCATTTAAGAAAGGTAAGTTAATTGGGAAATTGAAAATAACATGAGATAATGTTACCTTACTGAGAAATTAGTTATTTAAGGAATTACGAGAACTAATCATGGGCATATGGGACTTTGGAAATATTTGTTCGAGTTAACAAATGCCCCAATAGCACTATGGTATTAAAGATTAAAGTGATCCAAGCAAAATTTGATGATATATTAAATGTATTCGAAAAGTTAAGAAGAATAGTTTGAATACTTGAGGAAAAATGTGTAAATCGTATAGGTAATGAAAGTAAAGAGAATTTTGAGGAATTATAACACCGATATTAATTATATCGTCTAGATTTGGAGATTTTATAGTTTATAATGATGTTGTATAAGAGATTAGGATAAAATCTGATGCAGCATGGTAAAGTGATTTCATATGCATGGAGACAATTGAAACCTCATGGGTTGATTATTTGATATATGAATTGAAACTTGCTGCAATAGTGATTGCTTGACAGTTGGAGGCATTATATGTACAGAAACATCTTGGACATTTATAAATATACAGATCATTAAAGTTTGAGGTAATTATTGAGTTAAGAGAATTGAATACGAGACTGAGACAATGGATAAAAGTACTGAAAGATTATAATGGTACAGATGATTATTTCCTAGTAAAGTTAGAGTTGTATCTAATACATTAAGTAGAAACCCCAATAGCAGTGAAACATGGATTCAGAGATTGAGGTTATCAGATCTAGTGCAAAAAGGAGCATAGAATGTGGAGTTGAATTTTGGGCAAATCAAAGTAGTAATTGCTATGGAATTAAAGATCAGTTTCATATGAAAGGATTAACAAAACCCAAATTGAGGATTCAGAAATTGTGAATCTTATTAAGGAATTGAAAACGGATCTGAATTTTGAGTTTGAATCAGAAAAAGATGCTTTGTGATTGAAAAGAGAAGTATGTATACCTGATAAAGATGATTGAGCAAAGAAGTTACTAGAGAAAGCATAAATAACAACTTAAGTTATACATCCTAGTAGGAATGCACCAAAACAACATTTAGCAGTTAAGAATGTAGACTCAAGTGACTGAATGTTTGATTTTTCCAATGGTCTTAATTGTCGGAGATATGCTTAAAGTTCATATTTTGAAGTTCATAGGAATATGAGATCAATGTACAACTTTGACTGACTTTAACCATAACAATCAGTATCGCAGTGATGTCATTAGAATATTGTACGGGGCATTATACGACAAAAGGAGTCGTCCGCCCTCACATTAAAATGAATAAGGCCTAAAATGGTTGAAGGCCAGGATTGAATCAAAAGATATTGCTGATGAGTGAAATGAATTTGTAATAGAAATTAAAAAAAAGGATAAAGGAGTTGGTGGATCAACACCGAAGGTATGGAATATAGTGAGATGAATATAAGAGTTAAGTGTATTAACACTACAATGATGTGAATTAATAAGTGAAAGATAAATTGTCTCTAAGAGTATCACCTTTCTAAGGTGTGCTTGGATTGAGTGCAAGATGTGCTTAGGTTAGGATAAAGTAGCAACTCAGCTTGAATTGTATTGGTCTATATAAAGTTATTAAGAACCGAGCCATTGACTTATGAGTTAGTATTACTAACAAAGATGTCACAGATTCATAATGTGTTTTATGTGAGTATGCTAAGAAATATCAATATGATCTGGTATTGGTGTTATCGACACAGGATGTGAAAATTGTGAGTAATCTAAAACATAATAAGGAACTCATTAAGAAAGTGAATGACTAAATAAGGGATTGAAAGACCGAGTGAGTCTATTAACTGTGATCATTGGAAGAAATTGTTCGAGTGAAGAAGTTACTTGGGAGATTAAGGAAAACATAAGATAGCTTTACCTCCATTTGTTTGATCACTTAAGTAAGAATTTCGAGGATGACATTCTTTTGGGGGGAGGGGGGGAATTGTTAGACCCCGAACTCTTCTTGGAAGTTAGAATTATTAAATGAGAAATTTTTGGCAATTAGTTATGAGTAAAGAAAAAAGAGAATTCTTGAATTAGAAATGAAGTAGGAAATGGTTTAGGTACAAGGTGGGTAATATGTGAAATGTTGGAAGTTAAAAGCTGGAAGATGTAGATGAAACATGTTTACTAAGTATGCTTCGGTGTTTTAGTCATAACCTTTTTTCTAGTTATCCAAATGAGATGATTCTTGATTTGGATTAAACTAAAGACATAGAGCTACAAATTGTCTGATGAAATCGAGTTCTAATTCAGTCTCTAAGAGTTTCAATTTTGGATGGAAGTTGAGCACAGAATATTGTTTCAATATACGAACAGTTCGGAAATGTTTGGGGGTATAACTTTCAGATTACCAAACCAATATGCTTTATGTGATGATGTATTGAATTATGAGTGGTGAATTGAAATTGGGAGTGCTGAACTTACATTGCTAGATTAAGATAAGACATGTGTGCCTATATGAATATTCACATATATGGTTGATTGTGTGGCTCGTTGCCAATGGCTATAAACATATTAGTCACTAAGCTGTGTAGCTCAACCCATCATTTTTCCCTCCTCAAGTGCAGAATGAGAAGATTAGCGATCCTTGCAAGGCATTCGGAAACTCGAAGATAGCTAGAAATCTTTTGTACTAAGTTAGTGACTATTTGGATAGCTTTATATACATATCAAATATGAGCATCCTTTTGTATTTCGTATTAAGTTTGATGTGTATGTTGATATGGAAGTAAAGCTTGTTCAAACATTTACTTTTTTTAAAAATGAAATGAGAATTTGAGAAGTCCCTTTTGTGTATGATTATGCTATTTTAAAGGTTGAGTATGATGGATGTGGAAGTGGAATGTGCATGTGCATATGCTTCTTTGTTGAGATTGCAAATTGTTGCTAGTATTAAAATAGCAAGTTAGAGTTGGAAAGATTGTATGTGAGGAATAAATTGAGTTAAGATTCCAGATTTAATGAGATGTTCTTAGTAGTTGAATGGATATGAAGTGATATTGCACTAGAAGGGGTGAATTTGGGGAGATTATGAGTGAAAGTGATGTTAGAATGGATGTTGGAAGCATTAGAGAAGCTTTAGAGGGGTGTAGGTGTCACAAATGTTCGTTAGACGGACATTAGGTCCGTTAAATGGACCTTCTCGAGTCTAAAAAGGCCCCAACCCAGTCTATGTCCATTAAACGGACATTAGGTTTGTTAAACGAACCTTCTCGGGTCTGGAAAGCACTCCGAAGCCCGTCTATGTCTGTTAGACAGACATGTATGTCAGTCTAATAGACATCTACAGGATAGCTATAGTAAATTGCAATTCCTTTTATAATCACAATCTTGCTTTATGTTCTTCAAAAAAGTTGTAGATCTAGAAGTTCTCTTCGAAATCATCCTACAACAACCCTAATCTGACACCTCTAGTGAAAGTTATGCTAATTGTCCAAAAATAGGTACAATATGATCGAGGACGCAATTATATTTGATTCTTTTGGCCATAATTTCATAACCCGACCTCCGAATGAAGTGATTCTTGAACCTATAGATTACTAACACAATTTTCTATGTCTCAACAAAAATTGATAGCCATTGGTGTTGATTTCAAAAATATTGATGGAAAGAAAGTGAGGGTTTGTTGAAATAACCCTACAAGAAAACCAGCTCACACTTTATGACTCTGGATAGTTGGGCTCTGGAAATGGGGTCCAACAGAATATGATTTGTTTGTGATTGAATTTTAGCTGAAATGGAAGTAGGAATGAAGAGGAAATAAACTAGAAATGATAGACTAAGCAAAAGAGATGAACTAGGATGAAAATGATGACGAAGTGTGTTGGAATATGTTAGATGGAGTGTTTTCACTAAATAGGCATTTGTATTTTGGTCATATCTTGATCTGTATACATCGAAATGGGATGATTTTAATTTTATATTAAACTAGAGACATATGGCTATATTTTTAATGAAGGAATTGAATTTTAATTCTTTCTCTAATAGTTTCAAAATTTGGCTTGAAATTGAGTATTGTGTATTGTAGCGGTGTGGGAATAGTCTGTAGTAGTTTGGGTATAGCTTGCAGAATACTGAACCAAAATGCATGACCTTGATGTCGTTAAAAACATAAGACATATAGGAACATTTGTTTGTAAGCGTGTATTGCCTAAATATCTCACTTTCCTTGTCAAAATGGTCATGCAAAATTGACCTAAAAATCTGTTTTGAGAAAAAATGGAATGATGTTTGAATAAGGGATTTTCAGGTAGTTACACAATTGTGCATGTGGCAGAGAGGAAGTTGCACGATCATGCACAAGCATGACCGTGACAGAGGAGGATCATTTAGTGGTTGCATAATCATGCACAAGAACAATCGTGCGCTGCTGTCTTCTTACCTTACTTTGGTGTTTTTTCACTTAATTGAGGTTTGAAATGAACCTAGATGGTTACTAAAGTAAGTGGTTAAGTGATTGATAAGTTTAGGATGTTGATGGAAATTATAATTGAAGAATGGATTGATGTGATATGAATGTATCACAATTTGGAAGTTATGAGTTGTTAAGATGTAAAAGTGTTCTTATGAATAATATGAATGAGGTATGAATGAATGAATGAGAATTGAGAAATTGTGTGGATGTATAATGTGGGAAAGGATTGGTAAATATATGATTGATGAATAGATGGTTGATGAACTTAAGATAATCAAGTTTCACATGAGTTATGAAGTATGAATAATCATAAGTTGTAGATTAAGGAAATATACGTGAAATTGTCATTGAGCATGTATTATACATATCACATATACATATGTATATGGTTGATTATTCATGAAAATGTGCAAATTAGTAATGTATGTACAATACGTGTTTATTGCTTTAACATAGATACACAATATTGAACACCGCCGTCCAGATGTTTCCTAATCATGAAGGCAATGGCTAAATCTGGAGCATATTATGAGTCAACCTAGATGTGTAAACTTAATTATATGTATGTTTCTGGTAGAGTTATATATGTAGTGAGTAACTTAGATGTTCTCACTAAGGATATGTATCTTTGTTTAAATGTCAATTATTGAATTATTATTGATGTGAACGTGTTAATTCCAGACTTTGATAGTCCGAGGCGTTTAATGTATGAGAATTGTTAGATCGCGTACGGTTCGAGTATTCACAATACACTGCGGAAAAGACCATACAACAACATGAAGTATAATCGAAAATACCAAGGATGTACGAAAATACCTTTTTGCCGTGGATAGGTTGTTTCGTTTTCGGATTCCAAGACACTGCAAACGCGAATGCCCTCTACTGGTATCCAAACGAGTATGTACGATCCGGGCTGCGGCTGTGGTGTGCTAGCATGTCCTGAAACACTTTCCGAGCGCCGCACAATTTTTCTCTCGGTTGGTAGCTAGGGTTTCGTGACAATTGTGTCTCCTATCCAATGTGACCTAAGCTTCTCTATTTATAGAGAAAACCTAATCCTATTGAAGCCCAATAAGTTTCGACCCATTATATCTCATATAATAAAAGCCCGACAACTTAATTCAATCTAGCCCAATA
>JAOTAX010000198.1:44356995-44366999 GCA_025629825.1 Erythroxylum guanchezii
GTTTTCATACGAGAATTTAGAAAATATTACTGTTTGTCAAAAGTTTTGAGAAAAAGCAAGTTTCAAGAAATTGTTCAGAAAAAGGGCATCATTGAAAAAGAATACACAATTCAACCCCCCCTCTTCTTGTGCATTTGTATATCGATTATTAAGTCTATATTAACGTGTGATTCACTTCAGGGAGAACCAAAGCATTTTGGCTATTGTATACATTGAACTCACCAGATATAAGATTGGAGAACTCCAAGAAGCATTAGTTTTTGTGTCAAACATCTTTATATAGTTAAAAGTCTTTCTACAGACAAGTATTCAATGTTTATGACATTTTATAATTTACACTAATCACTTAGGCAGAGACTTAAGTGAGGATAGGTTTTGTTTTCTTTGTTTTACAGAAGTTGTGTAAAGTTTTGGTGAGTTCGGAAGAAAAGCAGTACTTACGCCTTGAAAAAAGTGTTATCATCACTCCTGAGATGTAAGAACTAATGTATTTTATAGAAGAGGCCACTCAACTTGATCATACAAGTTTTTTTGTCTTATTTATCTGTATTATGAGAATTAGTACAGATAAAAGTTTCTTAACCATACACTAACCAAAAAAGTGAAAATCCACAAGGTGGAAGAATGAATAAACTCATCATAGAATTTGGCAAGCCACAATCTTGACTTTCTCTATACACTGCCACTGTAATATATGAGTCAGTACCTCTACAACATTTTTAGTTGAACAATTCTTACAACCATTATCTACAATGTAAATTTCAAGTCTTGACATTGATTTCGATTATTAATGTTGTATAGTATACTAAAAAATGAGGTCTGGTTTTTGAGGTTTGCATCTTACAAAATTTGTGTTTTGCAAACAGCAACAGTAAATGATATTCTCTGTTCAAGTTTCCATGGAATCATCTTGTATATTCAATGTACCTATTCTGTGTAACCGCGATGTTCCATATAGTGATGCTATTCTTAGTGATAAAGTGATTGGTGCCTATAATTGAAACGAGGCATGAGCAAAAAAGAAACCATTCAATTTCATCAAAAGGAAGACCATAAAAGACATCAGGGCTAACATAAAGATCATCAGTTGTAAGAATTTTTACCATTTTTTAATCTAAAATATCAATAATCTAACATAAGTTCTCAAGTTTTACAACTTCTGTTACATTAAGGGCCATTTTGAGTTTTGTAAGAATCCATAATGGAGTAACAAACCCTCGGCCAAGGAGTTCAAGAGCATTTTCGTTGAGCTATCACTCAAAATCAATACAATTCCATCAAGAAAATGCCAAATAACAAACTGAACCAAAAAAAGGAAGAAAAAATAAAATAAACACAAGTATAAAATAGATAGCTCATGAATCAAAAATGGAAACGATTTCGTAGTCAAACATCTTTCGTAAGACAAATCTGCAAGTAAACTCAATGTTATATGAACACACAAAAAAGAAGAATAAAGAAAAGCGAAGCAAAGAAGCAAAAAAGAAGGCTAACCACTAAAGACGGGGGCTTTAGTTGAAAATGCACATCTTGGCAATTGGTGAAGAGAACATTTATGCTAAAGGACTCGAAAGCGGATCAACAAGAGCGATTAAAGTGATCAGTAGTGATGATGCATGAAGGAGGCAAGATGCCAGATCGGAGAAACCCTTTTGCTAAGTTTCTGAGAGAAAAAGGGTGAATATTTAAAGATTTAGGGTTTTGAGTCAAAATATAAGATAATTTTTTTCCTTTTCTGAACATCCACGTGCATTTTTTACATGGCATTTGAAATCCATCTAACCTCTCTAAATTGACTTAACTGCGCGTATATGACACTATCATATTTCTGTCTAAAATAGCCTAACATTGAGCATACTCGATAACATCTAAACCTTAATTAAGCAGGTTAAAATGTTTGGCCCTAAATTGATCAAACCCAAAAAAGTTTGACCCAAATTTAAGCATTTAGCCTATATATAGACAATTACTATAACTATATGGCATGATATGGACATCCCAGTCATATTGGGCTTAAGTCCATAACCATCCATCATGCAAGTCCAAACAATCGTAACATGCATTCTCTAATGCATCAAATTAAACACATACGTTTTGGTTGTGACAATTTATGGATCCTAAAATTTGGAAGTCGATTAAACTATTGAATCGAATTGCTTATTAATTTTAATCTCGGCTAAATTTAATTTTGCATGTCATTTTGATTTGGAATTTAATATTAATCAAATTAAATTAAACTCCAACTTCCATAAAATTAATTCAAAAATTAATACACCTTAAAATTAATTATTTGATGTCAAAATTAAACACTTTAATTTTGTCACACATGTCACTTTCTAGTCATATTAGAAAATTCAATGCTCCACTTAAATTAATTCAAAATTAATTATCAAAATTTTCCAAAATTTCCAAAACATTATATCGTCATTCCATACATCTCCAAGTCATTTCAATTTCATCAAAATAATTTTGAAATCACCCAAAATCATCAAGATAACCGAAATTACTCTTAGACATATAAAAATGACAATTTTGACATCTAAAATTTTTCCGGAAATCTAATTTTGAGTAAATTCATTTTGGCATGCATAAGACATCAAAATAACACTTTTATCATATAAAAATATTTTTAAGGTTTTGGAACCGAAACATACACATATAAAATTATCAAACAAAACAGATCCATCAATTTCAACAAAACCGACCAGATCTATTTACTGTTTGAAAAATTAATTAAAAATTTTTAATTAATTCTTGAAAAATTCCAAAGGATTAAACACATTCTAAACATATTGACATAATTTTTCCATAATCAAATTCCAAGAAAAACATGTTCAACCTCTATAATTTAGCCAACTAACATCATATGTTCTGCAAGAAAATAGGTTTCATATATGTTGTATAAAATTTGAAAATAAATATTTTAATCACATTAAAATCAATGTTCAATCATGAAACCATTTACAAGCATCTCATGAGAAGATCAGTCAAAGAAAATAGTGAAAGCAAATTTTCATAATTTAATTTCTATTTTTCTAAGAACAGAAACTCAGCTGTCACAGCCATGAAATCCTATTGCACATGTAATAAAAACTACATCTAATAGGCACAAGATGTCTCAGAGACCACTTTTGGGTTTTGATCTTGCATCACATGCATCTAAAATAGAAAATAGCAGCGGAAATATAAAATAAAACCCAAAAAGCCAAGAACTTTCAAGTGCCATTAGAAGTAACTTTAACAAAAACATGAACTTAAGATGTTTACCTTACAATCTCCTTTGTTCATTGCTGTCTTCACTTCTTCGGGTTGTCGTAAACCACAACAACCAAAGGAGGACGTCTCTAATGATATCAACGTAAAGAGAGAAGCCGTAAACCTCTTAGGAAGAATGGTCAAACACACACACAAAGTGCTAGCTTTGTGATGTATTCTTTGAGAGAGTGTCGTAGAGAGTGAGAGAAGATGATGAACACTTCACCAAAAAGTCTTGTTTTCACACAACACTTGCACGAAATTGATGTTTCTTACACTCTTTGACCTTCCTCTAACCCCCAACATCAATGAAGAATTAGTGGGAATTAAGTGGCTTTTAATCCCACTTAATTTAGCATGAAATTCCCACCCCTTCTTTAAAGGGTAATTTTGTCATCTTGCTTATTAAAGGATAATTTTGTAATCTTGCATATCACATGTGTCATGAGATTCACAATCAAATGACCCTAAACTACCATACTTGTGTAGCTTAGTCATGCATCTCTCATATCTTGGATCCCCATCCAAAACCATTTTACTCATTCTTCGGATCTTCAATGCATATGACCTGTTAGGTTTCCAGTTATAATAACCACTTGAATTAAAGCTTAATTCAAGCAAGTCATGAGCGATATCTAGTAATACATCATGACCCCCAACTGACTGGAAAGTCAGCGGTTTGACTATGAACCCTTCCATAGACAATGTTTCCATGCAATCTATCCTTTCACCATTTACACCCCACTTGGTTCAGCTTATGATTAAAGTATCAACTCCCACTAGACTGACTACGTCACATCTAGCCCAAGTAATGTTAGTTCTTGTCCCGAGGCTTATTACTCAATTGGATATGTCACTAAAGACTATCTTCATGATATTTCTACTCTAACCAGAGATTCCTGAGTAATGACCCCGGCAAGAGACCATAGGTATCATCTCCTTCTATCAGGAGTGATGAATCATTTATTGACTACTCAATTACATTCGAACACCTCAAGTTGTACCCAATCACCACCCTATGAGCAATCTCTAAAAGGCAAGGAGGAATGAAGTTAAAGTATAGGATTTGTATCCAAGATATCCTTAAGAACCTCAAATCTAAGGATATTTGCATCATTGTTATAATGAGACTATCATTAACATTAGAATAGATTATCCATATGATTGTCTCATAGCAGGTCATCCAGTGTACTTACTACTCTTAGCAAGCATCCACATGTTAACTCTAAACAACTCATGCTTACAACTTATGAGATCCACTGCTTGATCTAATCAAGGAGTATAATATGTGCTAGTCTGTCCGGATTAATAATGTCCCGTCTTATTAATCTTATGACTATGGATAATTTAGATACTAACATAATTACATATGATAGGAATCTCAGTATCATGATCTCATCATGATTTCCTTTACACTATGTAATGTAGCAAGGACTTCATTAATTCGATCTAAGATCACTATCAATTCATAAAGAACATGAACGAAAATGTCTTTTTATTAATAAAAAAGATTTGTACAATAAGTGCTAAAAGTGATTGCCTTTAGAGCACTTCTCTAATACTTAGATAGATCAAAACAAAAAGTTGACAGTTGGATGTGAAGAAGTAAGTCCAAGGAACAACATATTAAAATTTTATGTCGATCGAAGGTCGTTTGGTGGTCAATCAAAGCTAGAAAAGTATTGTTGCACAATTTCTCGCTTTTCTTCACTTCCTAGAATACTCTTCACAAATGAGAGAAAATGGATATTTCAAAACCCATATCATATTAATAATATATGGGATTAATCTCACATAGTAAAACACATGAAATTAATCAAAAATCATATATAGACTCTTCCTCTAAGAGGGATAAACAATAATAAGTTGATAACTATAAACGTGGAGATGGAGGAAAATCTTGAAATGAAGTAGGATTATTTTAGTTTGTTTAAACTATATATTTAGGTTTTCTTGGTTATTGTTCAAGTCTCAATGATTACGAAGTTTATGCTTTCTCTAGTTTAAGTTTACCAGTCACACTTTTTTTTTTTTATATTTAATGTGGTACTTTTTCATTTTATATTTAAATTAATGAACAATATGCTAAATATTCAACATAAATAAAATTGTTTATAGTGTTAAGTTGGCTAAAATGTTCGTGACCAATCAAGGTAATATTGAAATTAAACTGAAGATTGTCATACATGAAAAAACAGTGAAATTTTTGTCTGAATTCATAAAGGCGATCTAAGTTTAGGATGAAGTTACACTTTCTAGGTAAAGGTTCTCCTTCACTTCGATTAATATAGTTAAAATACCACGTCAGAATCTTTTGGTGATATTCTCATTCTATTTAATAATTCCTCGTATGTAAAAAGAAGGGAAGGTGTGAGTCTGTGTTTGTAAACAGTTAGGGTGCATTTTTAAGGTGAATAATTTCCGATTCTTTCTTTTTAGACAAGTGGTGGAGTCTTGAATTAATTTCTTACTATGAAATGATAGTACACAGGAGAGCATTATATAATTACGGGAATATTTGATTTCAATTTTGATCTTTGTGTTTTTAAAATTATTTTTTAATTTCAATATAATTATATTTTTATTATCTTAATAATTAAATATTAGATCAAACTTTGAGATAAATTAAATTTATGAATTAATTAAGTGTACAAATTTATTTTACTCTTATAAATCATCTATTAATAAATATTATTATTCATTATATTTTATTAAAATTAACAATTAAATAAGTAAACTTTTATAAATTTTATTCATAAACTAATATCTATTATTTATATATATTAATTATTAAACTAACTTTATTTGAAATTGTGTATTTTAAATATATTTTATTAAATAGTTATCAATTTGAAAAACCTATATTTTTCAAAATAAAAATTGAAACTTAAATTAATTCTAAAATATAAAATTGGCAAACTTTTTTAATAATTTTCATAAGTTATAAAATTTTAAAGAAAGTAAAATTAAATTAAATTAAATTAAATTAAATATATTTTATTGAATTTAAAAAACTAAAACAATAAATTAAAACAACGACGTAAGCGCAAACCGGCCCCTACTGTTGAAGGCAAGAACAAGGCACTTTTGTGCTGGCACGAATCACGTACATATATAGGCAATAAACGATAGAGTAGCTTTTTGATTTCACTTGCCCAAACCATAATCAATAATTATTTTGATTTCATAGTACAAAGGAAATTGCGGAATAAAAGCCTTAATTGAATAATTAGTTTTTCCCGTTGGCCACACTCCCATTAGGAAGGTGAAGTAAACGCTTGGCAAGGCATGTATCAACAGCTCCAGTGTACATATCTTCCAAGCTGTACTTGAACCGAAACCCCATGTCCGTAAGCTTTTTTGATGAGAATGAGATTATCTCCAATTCATCTTTCACGCCTTCGAATCTAGATAAACAACAGTTATTAGCTCAAAAATAATTTCATATCTTAAACCTGGCTAGTTATGTATGCGTTTACAATTTAAGAGGTAGAAAAGTGAAATTTACTTTGATGGGATGTCATACTCCGGGTAATTTTCCTTCAGCAACCTCACAATATCAAGAATGGTAGCGTCATGGGAGGAGCAAATGTACCGACCTTTGGCTTCAGGATGCTCATAAAGATATATGTGAGACATGCAGAGATCATCCAAGTGTACGAACTGACATTGCTTGATGATCGAGTAGTGAGCTTCATTCCCTGTAAAACAACCCAGCAGAACAGTGGTATACCATAATACACTGTATTTTTGGCTTATTTGGGTCATACTTATGTATGTGTTTGTTTACTGATGGGAATTGTGTACTTACCGGTTAGAGGAGAAAGTGCAGTTATTAGACTTGGTGGCATAGAAGGCATAAGAAATGGACCAACCACCAGAGTTGGTATTATAGTTATGAAATCAAGATTGTTCTCTTTAGCAAATTTCCATGCAGCTTGCTCGGCCAGCGTCTTGGACACGAAATACATCTGGAAAACATAAAACAATTTCTCAGATTGATCAATTTCTACTGGCCGGACAACTCAAGAAGTATATACCCAGGTCGACGAAACCTAATAATAGAATCCTTTTAAAACCATCAAACAAACACTATTTCTCAACAGATTAAAAAAAAAAAACTTTGACTCTGAAAAAACAATCTTAGTTTTATCCTGGTTTGTTGTGAGATCGTAGTAGCTGGGTAGAGTCATTTATAGGAGTGCAGCTAAACTATGAGCCTTTTCTTATTTTTATTTCAACAGGTAAGAATTTCGTGCCATGCATGTAAGTAACGTTCATGATTTTTATTTTTAACAATAAAGACAGCATTATACTAAAATTAGGTTTATACATTGAACGTGTCTTGGGGTGTATTTTTTCGGGCGAATAAAAGCATATTGAATCTCTAGAAAATTTCTTATATCGATGCAACTAAATCTTAAGAAAACAAGCAATTGCATGACTGCTTGATTGATATTAATCGTCCAAAATGAGCATCTAAATCAATCATTACTAGAAATTTATGACGCTACGTTCCTTTTGTATTGGGAATGCAAGGGTGTGAAAAGTCCTCACCAAATGAACTAATACCGCCCAAATGTCGCATTAATTAAGACGAAATAAACCGAGAGTAGGTTAGACACGTAATAATTTAAAAGAATATACGTCAAACCAAATGGTTATGTTGCAAATTATATTGTTACATTGAGTAGCCTAAACTATTCAACAGCAATTAGAATGTAGCCTTTAACTTTTGCAATTACAATTGATCATATTGATGCAGGCTGTAGAGATTTTAAGGTTTGTATTTATATCAAATACATGTAAAGGGCGATCATTTAGCGGATATTCTTTTAATTTTCAGAGGAAAAAAGAACTGTGAAATATCAAATTTTTGTCATTCTAAATTTGCACCCAATAAACAAAATTTGGAGCTCCGCTAGTGAATACAATCTCTTATCTTATAAATTGAATTTCAGATATATAGTTGGTCCTTCTTAAGCAAGCGGAAAAGAAATTGTAAGTGTAACAAAAGAAAAAGGAAGTTACTAACCCATCCAGTCATTTTAATGTTGCGGCAAAAATCAACGTCGCTCCAACAGGTCTCATCGTAAATCTTCCTGTCCTGCGCTTGCATATTTACAGTTCCAGCTGATGAGGTAAAGACTAACCTTTTTACTGTTTTCGCATTCACGCATGCCTTCATTATGTCTATCATTCCGTTTATTGTTGGATTTATCACTTCATTCTGAACAAAAAAAAAAAAACGTTTTATCACTCACCCTACGTAGATTTTTCTCTTCCTCCCTCCAAGGCTTTCCTAAACAATGATATATATATATATATATATATATGTATGTATGTATTGCCTTCAACAGCTTAGCAGCTATGGCAATACTTACTTTAACTTTTCTATAGCTCTATTATGATCAAGGGACCGATTAAATAAATTAATTATTTTTTATTAAATAATTAATTTATTATTAGCCCCGCCGTCCAAATCTAATATCAAATCCCACACTTCTTGGTAGAGAGATATGGATGGAGACAATTGTCTTTGCGTAAAGATCTTGACTACAACAATACAATCTGTTATTTGATTTACGTGCTTTACAAGCGAGACAAGCAAGCTTATTGCCTCACTCTATTGGAGATGTACGTTAACTGTGAAACCGAGAAGAAACAGGACGAGGTGTCCTCTTCATGATTAAAGACATGCAGATTATATAAACTTTATACCTCAGGGTCCTTGGACTCAAAATCCATTGGTGTGGCTACATGGAAAACTCCTGTGCACCCTTTAATGGCCTCATCATAGCTTCCTTCAATTGCAAGATCAGCTTTCCATAAAGTGAGATGTGTCTTTGCATTTGGCAACTCTAACAAATGGTTTACCTTCTTCATATTGTCTGCAAATGGATATTTTAACAAAAATCAATAACTTTTTCAAACGACATAAAACAATGCGAATGAAAAAGAAGTTATTAAGACCGTAACCTGGGTCTCGCACGGTGCCTCGCACCGTGTAACCTCGCTCCATGAGTCTCATGATAAGCCATGAACCGATAAAACCAGAAGCACCAGTCACACAGACCAATTCACTCTGCGCCATTTTTTTGTTCCTCTTCTAGGGAACTAATTTAAACAGGGTACTTAACTTCTAGAACTAAATACCTAGGACACATATCGGAGGTTTTACGCATGATACTTGCTTTATATAACAAAAGAATCCATCTACACTTGCCAGCCGCCGGTCAATCGATTTCCTATGGCACGTGATGTGAGTAGCCGTTAGCTACCTGCAAATCTCATCTGTCTAGCTACCTCCGTGGTTTATCGTCAGCTCACGATAGTCAATAGTGAGAAGTACAAAAATGATGCTGTTAAAATGTAATTAATTATTGTACATCCCATAGAAAAATATCTAAGGGCGGTTGGTTTGTATGAGAAAATGGTAATAGAAATGGGAATGAATATAGTGAAGAATAAGAATGGATATTATCATTATAATTATGATAGTTGGTTAAGAGGAAAGAATGATTACCATTTCTATTGATAGTGATTGGTTTGTAAAGAATAATGTAATTAATTAATTACAATATATTAATTAATTAGAATATTGTAATTAATTAATTAGATTATTTTAATTAATCAATGAATTATATTTCAATTAATTATATTGTACCTAATTTTTTATTTTTTAATTAATTATAATGTAATTAATTATAATATTTTAATTAATTATATTGTAATTAATTAATTAATTT
>JAOTAX010000198.1:44367099-44379171 GCA_025629825.1 Erythroxylum guanchezii
TAATTAATTAATATTATTATTTTAATTAATTATATTGTAAATTAATTATATTTTAATTAATTAGTAAAATGAGTCTTCACTAAGGAATGATTTTCATTCCTCTACTAAATGGGGGGTATGGAGGATTCCCCCAAAGTGGGATATCAAACCATTACCCCTATAATTATAATTAACAACCAACCACTTACTTTTCATTCCATACTCATTAACTCATTCTCAAACCTACAGGGACGGAGCCATGTTATAGGGGAGGGGGACCATGGCCCCCCCTTTCAAATATTTTTTTTTTTTTAATTACTTATATAATTAAAATTTTTAAAATTACAAATATAAGTGGCCCCCCTTTTCAAATATTTTTTTAAAAAATTACTTATATAATTAAAATTTTTAAAATTACAAATATAAGTAACCCCCGGCCCCCCCTTAAAGTTGAGTCTGACTCCGTCCCTGCAAACTTATCAACCAAGCACCCCCTAACATGAGCGTGGGTTGGATGGCATCTTATTTTAAGTGGCTCAGAGAATACATTGCTTGAAAGAAAAGACGAGAACTGCCTAAAAGGATAAGACGGTGACATAGCACCAAAGCTCGGTCTCCTTTTCGTCGATCATGACTCCTGAGGCATGTCCACGTTTCTCTATAATGTCAAATTTTTTCTTGATGTTGTCAGGATACGATAAACTAAATTTTGATTTGAAGTGGTCTTTTGTGGACATTTCTTTAAATTATATATTTTTCGCCGGTATAATTCCATATAATATGTTTATCTGGCTTATTGCATTAGTAATTGTGAGATAATTTTTAATCTAAATTAATGATTTAGTGGTTATATTATTTCTAACTAAAAAAAATTACATAAAAATAAAAATATTGCATTCTTGTTTTATAACATTGGCATTTAATTATCTGATTCATCGCCTACTTGAAATGTTTTAAAGAATTTACTTTCTGAAAAGAACAAAAACTTTATGACACTTAAAATAATGAAGCTTGGATATTAAACTTAGAAAGATGATTTCGATTGAATGCGGAATCACAAGATACAAAGGAGATATATACAAGAAGAGCACACCCCCCCCCCCCCCAAGCGGAAGCGGAAGCGGAAGCAGAAGCAAAGCAAAGTCGAAGCTTGGAGACAAAATGAGAAAACAGTTGTTTAGGAAGTGGCTTTGATAAAATGTCAGTCAGTTGATCAGAAGAGAAGATCACAACAACAGAAATCACCTTACGAGCAATTAGATCTTGGACAAAAATGAAAATCGATCTCTATATGTCATGTTCGAGCATGAAAAATAGGATTTGAAGAAAGAAACACAACCCCAATGTTGTCACACCAAATGCGAGGAGGCGCAGAGAGCTATACACCCAACTTAAGCAGCCACTGCACCTCAACACAAGCATTAGCAACTGTCTTAAATTTGGATTATGTAGAGGACCTAACAACTGTACGTTACTTGCCAGACTTCCAGGCCAACAAGTTGTTACCCAGAAAAATTAAAAAGCTGTCAGTGGATTGTCGATCATTGGGGCATCCAACCTAATCGGCGTCACTAAACACAGTGAGACATTGAAGAGAGCAACGGGAGATGAAGGAAGACATAAAAAGAGTGCCTTGCAAATACCGAACCAACCGTTTGAGGGCTTGAATATGAGTGGAGGTAGGCTGATGGAGAAATTGGCACAACTTATTCACAGCAAAGGAGATGTCTAGCCTAGTAAGAGTAAGATATTGCAAACTGCACACACCTAACGAAACAAAGTGGCTTCAACAGAGGAAAGAGGATAGCCATCTGTCTTAGACAAAGCAGGACTTGCCATTATAGGAGTAGAGATTGGTTTGCAAGTCATCATGCCCAATTTGTGTAAGATTGTAAGGATGTATCTGCGCTATGAGAGAAGCAGGCAGTGAGCATGAGAAATAACTTCGATGCCCAGAAAACGATGCAGAGGTCCCAGATCATGCAAAGAAAACTCTTTAGCAAGCCGAGAGATGAAGGACTTCACAAGAGAAGGAGAACTCCCTGTAATTACGAAATCATTAACATAAACCAGAATAAAACATAAATGCCAATCATCTTAATAGATAAATAGAGACGAATCAACATGAGACCCAGTGAATCTAAAAGTAGACAGAAAAGTACTAAGTTGATGATACCAATCTCTAAGGGCCTGCTTGAGACCATACAAGGACTTATTCAACTTGCAAACATAGTTAGGGCGCTTGGTGTCGATGAACCCTTGTGGTTGAACCATATAAATAGTTTCATCCAAGTTACCATTCAAGAAGGCATTGTTAATATCTAATTGATGAAGAAGCCAGCCTTTAGAAACAGATATTGCAAGCACAGAATGAATAGTCATTGGTTTAACCACAGGACAGAAGGCATCTGTAAAATAAAAACCAAACTCCTGTGTATATCCCTGAGCTAACAGTCGCACTTTTAGACGTTCAATGGAGCCATCAGATTGTCTCTTAATTTTATAGATCCATAGATTGCCGACAACATTGGTGTTAGGAGAACAAGGGACAAGATCCTAAGTATGATTCAATTAGAGTGTAGAAAACTCAAGTTACATGGCCCTTCTCCAGTCAGGTTGTTTATTGGCCTCAGAAAAGGATGTAGGTTCAACAGAAGGAGAAGAGGAGAGGATGGTGGTAGTGAGATTGGCATTATTTTAGGGTTTAGGAGGTCTAAGTCGCATTGGATGAATGCAATGAGGCTAGATGGAAGAAGAAGGGATCGAAGAGGAACTAGGCAGTTTGCTAGAGGAGTACACATTGAGATCAACCACTCACTTAATGCCATCAGGATTAAAAATTTGAGATGAAGGGTTAGTAATAGCTGGAGCGAGTGAGGAAATAGGAGGGGAAGGAGGTGGATGAGGAGGGTCTAGGGGAGACAAATTAGAATTGCGTGGCGGGATTGATGTTGGGGACAAGGGCATAGGACCGGGAGACATATCAATGATAGGGGAAGGAGGAGTACCTTACGGATCATAAGATGGCAGAATAGTCGGAGGAAAGGGTTGAGATAAGTGAAGCCAAGGTGGTGAAGGAGGAATGTCGAGTTGAGGAAGAACCGTGGAAGAAGAACCTGCAACTTGATGAAATGGAAACACATATTCACCAAAGGTAACATGACGGGCATAATAGATTTTACCAGTGTCTTTGTTAAGACAACGATAGCCAAGATAGTGAGGGGAATAACCCAGAAAAACATTCTATTTAGACTGAAAAGAGAATTTGTGCTTCTGAAAGGGGTGAAGTAAAGGATAGATGGCATAGCCAAAAATACGAAGGAAGTTATAATCCGAGGCCTGATTATAGAGAAACTGAAATTGAATTTTGGAACATAAAACAATAATTGGCATCCAATTAGTAAGAAAAATTGCAGTATCAAAGGCAAATTGCTAATAGCTAAAAGGAGCACCACAATGGCCTAAAAGTGTAAGGCCAATGTTATGAGTATGAGAACAGATAATTCTGTGATGAATGCCTTCTTTCTAAAATAATTTGTGTAAAGAGTGAATTCACTGCCCCAATCAGATTGAAAGTTCTTAATGGCGGAATCAAATTGTTTTTCAACAAGCGCTTTAAACTGACAGAAAATATGAAATACCTCACTTTTATGTTTGATAGGAAAGAGCCATGTAAACAAAGAAAAATCGTTAACAAAAATAACAAAATATT
This sequence comes from Erythroxylum guanchezii, assembly GCA_025629825.1. Lineage (NCBI taxonomy): Eukaryota > Viridiplantae > Streptophyta > Magnoliopsida > Malpighiales > Erythroxylaceae > Erythroxylum > Erythroxylum guanchezii. The sequence goes on from JAOTAX010000198.1 coordinate 44,370,791, forward strand.
TATGACCAGAAGAAGAACGAATAGGGGCAGGACCCCAAACATCCTAATGAACCAAATCCAAAGGTTTAGAACTACGATTATAAGTTAAAGGTAAAGAAATCCTCTGAAGTTTGCCTAAACAGTAGGAAGAACACTTAATGGAAGACAATTTAGAAAAAGAACATGATAAAAGAAATTGACAAATTAAACTGCGATTAGTTTTAAATTTTGGATTACCAAGGCGAGCATGCCAACTTTCCAACGTGACTAGATAAGCAAGAGCAGTCAAATTATTCTGTTAACGAAGGGTGCCACTCAATTTGTAAAGGCCTAACTCACGTGTTTCGTGTAGGAGGATCCGCTTGGTGCTTCAATCCTTCACAAGGCAATGGTCAGAATGAAATTCAAAAAACCAGTTATTATCGCAACAGAACTTTTGAACAGAGAGCAACTTTTTTCAAAGATTAGAAACATGTAAAATACGATTTAAAGATAGGGGTCAAGAAGAAGAGGCAATGGAACTTGAGCCAATATGAGCAATGGGCAAACTAGTGCCATCTCCAACAAAAACCGAATCCTTACCCTTATAGTCTTCACTGATATGAAGAGAGTCCAGATCTGGGCTAACATGAACATTTGCACCGGTGTCAGGATACCATAAGAAAGATTGTTGGTCTATTGAATTGTCAGGAGTAGTCGTTGTGGATTGCATTATCGAAACATTCGCCTGAGACCGAAAACACCCAGAATGTTGATGACTAGAAGATTGAGAATGGGAAACAAAGTTGATGTCAAACCTTCGTCGACAATCAAGGGCAATGTGATTGAAGTAACCACAAATCTGACAGACTAGTCGAGAAGATGCAGAATCAGCTGAAGAAGAATGAAATCCCCGTCTCCCATGATTTCCAGGGCCTCTACTCCTGGAAGTATGATTGGAGGAGGCAACTGTTGAACCATATTGACAACTAGTAAAGTGGATTGTTGTGCCTTAAGAAGCAATTCATGAGCCACGAACTGGCCATGTAATTCATAAAAGGAAACAGTTGGACGTTGTTGCAGAACTCCAATGATGCCATTATAATCAGTCCCAAGTTTACAAAAAATAATGGCATTGAATTCAGAAGCAGAGATAGATTGACCTGCAAGACTCAAGAAATCAACAATAACCTTTGCTTGAAAGAGATATTTGGAGATAGACTTATCATCCTTGGATAGAGTATGGAGTTCAATATATAACTGGGTGCGTTGAGCATGGCTGACTATTCCATAAGCTATAGTTAATGCAGTCCAGACTTCGGCAGAGGAGGTGAGGCCAGTCAGGTGAGGATACATTTCCATAGTGATGGAGGAGAGAAACCATAAGAATAGGATATGGTCTTTACTGAACTAGAGAGAATAGGCGGGATTCGGCTCTAACATGTTGATGGAGGGATTGAGAATTTCTTTGGAAGGAGTAGGTTCGGTTCCTGAAAGAATCCCATGAAGATTATAAAAGTTGAGTAAGGGAGTGAATTGAAGCTTCCAAGCAAAGAAACTTTTGGAAGTAAGTTTTATTGAAAAGGTTTGGCTGACATGAGCAGGGGTGGGTGAAGAAGAAGAAACAAGGATGAGAATACAAGAACAGATATGGTATTGGTTGAATCAGCCAAGATTCGGCTCTGATACCAACTTAGAATAATGAAGCTTAGATATTAAACTCAGAAAGATGATTTCAATTGAATGCAAAATCATAAGATACAGAGGAGATATATACAAGAAGTTGTTACAAAAGATAGGACTCAATCTAAATGTGATAATCCTATAAACTTAACAAATCAATTGAAAGTATATTTAGTATAACTAACATTATCTAATAATGACATATTCTTAAACTTATTCTACAATCATATTTCAACCAATCAAATAATATTATGCTTCTTTTATTATCATGAGGCAATGTTATCCTTGACCTTTGAGTCAGTATTTCAACTCTATTCGTGGTTTTGAAGATGTGAAGTTTTTAAAATGTTATCCACCGAGTGCCAATGGTTGTACATGCGTTTGAAGCTTGCCAATTTCAAATATTTTGATCAATTCATTTCCTACTACTCAATGACAACTATCCAAAGTTGTTGTCCCAAAAGAAAATATAATATTTCCTTCAGCCTGGTAGTTATTGCTTCAGTAGGACTACTTTATCAATCCCAATCAGTTTACAAGTATGAAGTGATCCATTAAGGCAAATAGGTTTTGACCCAAGTGTATTAGGAAAATTAGATCACTGTCAAGGACAGAACGTAATACACAAAAGATTAAATTAAAAAGATTTTGGATTTTCTACTGAATATATGTCCCAAAATAATGGCTGCGGGAGGATACAAATTGTGAAATTAAGAAATGAACTAGCATAAGATGTTCGCTCCTTCATAATTAAAATGACTGCCAACATATATCAAGTTTCCGCACTTACAAAGTAAAGTAGGTGATACGCTATATCGGGCAGAAACTTTTTAAAATCTAATTGCTGTCTCGTGCATTATAACTAGGAACAAAATACTCAAATAGTCCTTACAAGTTTGGATCTTGACCTGAAAACTCATTAATGCTAAAGCTGAGATTCATTTCATTATTACAGCCAATTCCTTCTTTTTTTTGTCTTCGTCTACATCACATTCTCTTCTTTCTGTCATTTTCTGTTTGTTTTTTTCCTTTATCATAAACATTAAACGAAAACAAACATATGGATCTTGACCTGAAAACTCATTAATGCTAGCTGAGATTCATTCCATTGTTACAGCCAAATTCCTTTTTTTTTTTTGTCTTTGTCTACGTCACATTCTCTTCTTTCTGTCATTTTCTATTTGTTTTTTTCCTTTATCATAAACATTAAACGAAAACAAACAAAATATGGTATACAGGTTTCAGTTCCTGACACAAACGTTGAAATTATTACACCAGTCACGTTGAAATCTTGGCCGTTTAAGAATAAATGAAACAAACAATCTATTCGTTACAGTGCGACTCTGTACTGGAAGTACATTCATGTTTCTCATATTATTCTCTCGTGAACACAGAACAAAATTTCGAGTCACATTCTCTGGGCTGAAAGTGCACTTAATGTCGATGGGATGATCACATATTTTAAATTAGTGATTTTTAAATTTTTAGGAAAACCTAATATCGTTTTCATATTCGGTGTGAAGTGTATTAACATTAGCTGAAATCGCAACAGCGGATTCTTGTATATCTCATGCATATATTTTTATATTTTATGTGTATTATCTAATCTTATTTATAAATAACTTATATTTCTGTCTAATAAATTTAATTGGAGATAATCACTTATCTTTAATATTTTATTTTAACCCTATGATATCATAACTATTTTCTGCTTTTTTTCTTGCTTTGTCCACTCTTTTCATGTTATAATTCATGTGTGGCTGTCTACCTATGTTCCTCTTGAAATCATCTTACACGCTACCGAAAGATCGCATATGCAGCGGAAATAAAAATTGCAATTATATATTTATCTATTACGTTTAACAAACATATTAATAGTAAGAACAGAAAAAATTAAATACTTAAAATTTGTAAGGATTAATCGATAATAAACTTCGAAAATGTGAAATCTCTATTTACTCCACACACAAAAAATTTGTCTCACTTTCAACACTTAATATGGTTATAGTTAAATTTAAAGAACTCTTTCTTTAAGAACAGAAAAACAATTTTTTTTCTCATTTTTCTCTTCTCTTCATTTTCTTTCAACGTACAAAAAAAACGAAGGAGTATGTTTTCTTTCACACTACTCTTTGTTTGTGTTTTAACATTTTTGTTTTAAAACTTGAAAAAAAAAAACACCACACAGCGCTTTGTAAGTCTTAAAACATATATCACGTGAAAGAGTATCAGTTTTTTACTCTTATCATCTTTGTAAATGTTTTTAAAACTTAAAACCACCCGTCACTTCATTTTGTGTTGGTTTAAATGTCAAACCAAAACAAAACCACCAAGGCCTTTTATCATCTGACGTTTGTTGCTGTTTTTTTTATTATTTATAAAATGAAATAAAAATAAAACTATTTTATCTTATTCATTTATTTTGTACAAGATAATTTTCAATATTAATTATATTTTCTATACTAGCAAAAAATATAATAATATACTATATAGATTATTTAATAAATTATCTCATAATAAATTAAATAATCATAAACAGGAAATATTACATTTATAAGTGTGTGACTACATAAGTTCATCACCAAGCTGGTAGTAATTAATCCAATTAATTACCAATTAAGATTGGAGTCTAACAACACTTCTCAACGAGACAACGATCAGATAGTGAGAAGTAACAATCATAGAAAGACGAAACCTAGTTAAGGATAACGTATTATTATCTTCTATCATTACAACTTCGAATTATCTTAAGGTATAATTTAATTGTCAAACTGTATTAAATAACCAACTATGTTACATGTCGATCATTAATGATTGGTGAATAACTTAAGAAACTCCTTTTTCTCACTCATTCAATCGCCCTGGCCGAGATCTTCAAACAACTATTAAGATCAATGACAACATAGAGCTCAAACTCATTACCTAGAGACAATGGATCCCATCTTGACTCACTACTAATCAGATAGGTACTTAATTATATTTAATAATCATTCAACTAGCATTTTTACATACTAGGTGTCCGATATCAAAACATAATAAGTGATCTATTGATTACTATGATGATCTCAGGTTAAAGGAAAAATATACATTTAAATCCTTATGAGAATATCCTCTTAACAGTTCATAGGTAATATTAACTATTAGGAATTCTTAGTTTGGTTAGGTCAATGATCATATCTTCATATGCATCATCTATATATTTAACTTAGTAAATGAGATCTATTAATATCCATCCAATAGATACTATTACATATATATTGATCTAACCGGATCATTAAAGTCCTTATTTGATGATCCTATGATCAAGAACATTTTTAGATTAAATCCTAAAGACTTGACTCTCATTATCATAATCTCCATTATGATGGCAAGTGTATAAATTTAATCAAGGACTTATTATATTAAAATAAAAAACAATAAACATAATATGATAATATAATCATTTTCCATATTATTAAACAAAGTTAATAATTACAAAACAAAAATGTTCAATCTATTACATAACAATTGGGTCATGGGCATAATTCCAACAATCTCCCACTTGACCTAGACCCAATCAGACATGAACTTCAATCCTATCTTCCACTTGTGCTTATCAAACTCCTTTGATCCAAGTGCCTTAGTGAAGGGATCTACAACATTCTCCTTTCCTTCAACCTTTTGAATTTGAACATTCTCGCGCTTAACAATTTCTTTAATTAGATGAAACTTTTGCAGGACATGTTTGGACCTTTGGTGTGACCTTGGTTCCTTAGCTTGTGCAATAGCACTAGTATTGTCACACAATAAAGGAATAGCTTCCTTTATCGAAGGAACCACACCAAGTTCAGTTAAGAAGTTTTTCATCCAAATAGCTTCCTTAGCTATATCGCATGCAACTATGTATTCTGCTTCAATAATTGAATCAACTACAGTAGCTTGCTTGGAACTTTTCCATCTCACTGCTCTTCCATTCAAGGTGAAAATATAACCAGAGTTAGATTTGCTATCATCCTTATCTGATGTAAAGCTAGCATCAGTGTAGCCTATTAGCTTTAATTCATAATCTTTGTATATGAGGAATTAGTTCTTAGTTCTTCTCAAGTACTTAAGGATGGTTTTAACCACTTTCCAATATTCCTCACCTAGGTTACCTTGATACCTGCTCGCTATTCCTAGCACATAGGCTACATCAGGTCTTGTACATATCATGGTATTCATGATAGCTCCCGCTATGCTGGCATATGGGACCCTGCTCATTTGCTTTCTTTCTTATAGAGTTTTAGGACAATCCTCCCTACTAAGAGAAATTCCAATGCCTATCAGTAAATAAATAACCTTTTCTAGAATTTTCCATGTGGTACCTTTTTAAGATAGTATTAATTTACATGGATTGGAAAAGTCCTAATACCTTCCTTGATCTATCTTTATAAATCTTGATTCCAAGAATCTAAGCTGCTTCTCCCAAATCTTTCATGGAGAATTGTTCAAATGGCCAAATCTTTGTCTTTTGCATGACTGGTACATCATTTCCTATTAGTAATATGTCATCTACATATAGCACTAGGAAAATAACTATGCTCCCACTAACCTTCTTTTACATACATGGCTCTTCTTTGCATCTAACAAAATCAAACTTTGCGATTGTTATATTAAAATGAATATTCCAACTTCGTGAAGCTTGCTTAAATTCATAAATAGATCTTTGTAGCTTACATATTTTATTAGGAGCATATGGCAATATGAAACCTTCAAGTTGAGTCATATAGACATATTCCTTGAGCTCTCCATTAAGAAACATTGTTTTTACATCCATTTGTCATATTTTATAATCATAATATGCAGCTATAGCAAGTAGAATTCGAATAGATTTGAGCATTGCCACACGGGAAAAAGTTTCATCATAATCAATACATTCCTTTTGATTATATCCCTTGGCAACAAGACGTGCTTTATAGGTTTCAACCTTCCTATCTGCTACAATTTTTTTTCTTAAATACCCATTTACATCCTATAGGTTTTATATCCTTTGACGTTCTCATTGATTCTAACTCGGATTCCATGACCTTAAATCACTTCTCACGATATGGACTTGCTATAGCCTCTTCGTAAGTCTTAGGATTATCATCCATATATGGAATATCATCAATATGATTATCCTCGTCACCTTGCACCATTAAGTTTAATCTATCTGGTGCACGATAATCCCTAGTAGACCTTCTAAGAGGCTCATGTTCAATAGGTTATTCCTCTACTTGATCTTATTGTTGCATTGGTTCTTGGACATGTTTATTAATCGGTCCATTCTCCTCAATAATTGAGGCTGGTACCCTATGTGTTAATTTCAAGACATCAAGTCAAGGCTGCTCAACATGCATTTAATACTCTTGAGCTTATGTTGATTTGTCAGAATCTTGAATTTCATCAAGATTTATTTCTACAACATGACTTCCTCCATTAAGGAACTCCTTTTCTAAAAAGGTTACATTTATAACCACAAACACTTTATGTTCAGAAGGGTGATAGAAATAGTATCTCATAGTTTCCTTGGGCTAGTCAACAAATCTATACTTATCAGACTTCGCTTTAAGCTTGTCTGGCAGCAATCTCTTAACATAAGCTAAACAACCTCAAACTTTCAAATGTCATCTCATATGGAGTTTTAGTGACTGCTTTAGTGGGAACTTTTTTAATAAATAGGCAGCGGCTTCTAAAGCATATCCCTATAGGGAGATAGGAAGATCAGTGAACCCCATCATGAATCTCACTATATCCAATAAAGTTTAATTTCTTCTTTCTGAAACACCATTATGTTGTGGTGTTCCAGGAGAAGTCCACTGAGACAAGATTCAATCTTACCTTAGATAATCAACAAAATCATCACTAAGATACTCACCGCCACGGTCAGATCTTAGTGCCTTAATCCTTTTATCAGTTTGTTTTTCAACTTTACTACGAAATCTTTTAAACATTTAAAATGATTCAGACTTGTGTTTCATAAGATACACAAATCCATATCTTGACACATCATCAATGAAGGTGATAAAATAAGAATATCCAACTTTAGCTTGAACTTTCATAGGCTGTTAAGTCAATTAAAATGCATATATTTTGGATTTAATTTTTGTCGATGTGTTGAAATTATTATCCGAAATTAATAGAATTATTCTATAATTTTTTACAAACGGTTTTCAACACTCTAAGGACGAAAAAGGATCAAAAAGAGGCAAAAGAAAGAAAGAAATTCAAAATTTCCCAATCTGAACGAAATTCAAAGATTAGGCGTGGGCACGCCTAAGGTCAGAATCCTAATTCTGCAGATTTTTCAGAAGTTGTCTCCAATTAGAACACAATCGCCCAAGATCTTCTAGACTTCTTTTCAAGATATCTTCTACCAAAATTGGAAGACTACTTAATCTGGACAATATCTAATCAAGAAAAAGGGAGAGATTCAATTGGAAAAGGAAGCAATGTTGATTGCCGCACATCTATATATAGAGCTTAGGGTTAGCAAAAGGGGGCTGTCGTAGATTAGGTTTTAGGGTAGGTTTTGGGGGCTGCCGCAACTCACTTCTTCTGGTTTTCTGATTTACGTTCCTTGCACCTCTCAAGTAGTAATCGTAGATTAGGGTAGATTAGGTTAGGTATTCTATTCTCCAGGCTGCCGCATCTTCTCTGCTTCAGATTTTCTTTGTCTCCTGCAATTTTCACATAGTGTTTCGTAGGTTTAGGAAGGCTTTTGGCTGATTCAATTTTCTGGT
>JAOTAX010000198.1:44382245-44393178 GCA_025629825.1 Erythroxylum guanchezii
CATGAATTCTCCTGTCTTTACACATGAATTATCTCTAACAATTTCTCATTTAATAGTCTTAACTTTCAAGAAAGGTTTGGGGCCCAACAGAAAACGTCCAAGATCAAAAAGGCTACCTATAAAGATTTATTAGATAGTGACTCAGATAAAGAGAGGATAGCTAATAGAGAGAGTTATAAGCTATCAAAGAAAGAGGTTAAAAAGATAGTCTCAGAAGCCAAAAGTAGAGCCTACGAGAACTTATATCAACAGTTAAAAACTAAGGATAGAGAAAAAAATATTTTTAAGTTAGCGAGAACTAAGGAACAAAAAGAGAGGGAATTGGATCAAGTTTATTGTATAAAGGATGAAACAAAACGGGTCCTTATGGATGAGAATGACATCAAGAAAAGATGACAAAGCTACTTTTATAGGTTTTTAATGATGAAGAAGATAACAACATTTTCTTGGGTGATTTTAACACTTCTGAGCAATATCATAGCTTCATTTATTGTCTATATATCATGAGAGAAGAAATTAGAGGAGCTTTAAGGAAGGTGAAGAGTGGAAGGGTAGTAGGACCTGATGAGTTACCTATAGAGGTATAGAAGAGAATATGAATAGAGGATCTTAGCTGATTAGCCAAGCTTTTTAATGTGATCCTTAAGTCCAACAAAATATTAGATAAGTGAAAACTTAACACACTAATCCCTCTTTACAAGAAATATGGGGACATCCAAACTTGTAACAACTATAGGGCATGAAGCTACTCAATCATATCATTAAGTTATGGAGGACGATGATTAAGAAGAGAGTAAGAAAGGGTGCACTTATCTAGGACAACCAATTTAGCTTTATACCAGGGAGGTCTACGATAGAAGCCATATATCCCCTTAGACAATTAATGGAATATTAAGACAAAGGGACCTAGACATGATTTTTTTTTTAATTTAGAGAAGGCTTATGACAGAGTTCTTAAGGAATTCATGTGGAGGAGTTTATAAGCTAAAAGAGTTCATGTTGTCTATATATGAGTTATTAATGATATGTATGAAGATGTTCAGACCAGAGTAAGAATGACCAGAGGATTTACAAATATCAGGCTACAATAAGGATCCTAATTGAGCTCCTTCCTGTTTACAGTAGTTAAAGATGGGCATATCAAGAATATCCAAGAGGATGTGACTTGGTGCATGTTGTTTACTAATGATATTATTTTAATGGAAGAAACAAATGAGGGTGTTAATGTCAAGCTAGAACTTTGGACTGATACACTAGAGTCAAAGGGCTTTAAATTGAATGTGATTAAGATTAAGTATTTAGAGTATAACTTTTCGATTAGTAAGATTGCATCCGATGTATAGGTCAAGATGGGCACAGAAGTTATACCACAAACAGATTGTTTTAAGTACTTTAGATTCATCCTCCAAAGCAATTGTAAGATAGATGACGACATAGTTAATCGTATCAAATCAGGGTGACTTAAATGGACGGTTGCCTTAGGAATTTTATATGATAAGAAAATATCACTCAAGCTAAAAGAGAAATTCTACCATTAATAATTAGGTCAGCCATGTTTTATAGGTAGACTTCGGTTCATCAAACAGGTGCATAGTTATAAGTTAATGGTAGCAAAGATGAGGATACTTCGTCAGATGTGCAACCTTACAAGAAGAGATAAGGTCGGGAACGTAGTAGTAAGAGATAAGTTAGGGTGGCTAACATTGAAATTAACTTAAAGGAGACAAGGCTTAGATGATTTAGACATATTAAGAGGGGACATCCTGAAGCCTCAAAGAAAAATGTGAGAAGACTATATCTAAGGACTGTAAGAGAAGAAGAGGAAGACCTAAGAAGAATTTGAGGGAGGTGATTAGGAACGATATAACTCTACTAGAGCTTACTAAGGACTTGGCCCTTAATAAGAAACTTTAGCAAACTAAGACACAAGTTGAGGGCCCTATATAGTGAGGTCCTTCTCTTTTCATAATCTTTTGAACATTTTCCTTCAATTCTTGTGTCTTTTATTTAACCTAAATACTTTTGTTTTTAGCACTTGTGCATTTAATTAATTATTTATTTATTTCATATTTTCTTTTTCAATTGCTTGTTTATTTATTTATTTGTTTGTTTTCTTTCTTGTTTGTTTATTTATTTACTTATTTTTATCTATATTTTGATTTTATTTTTAATTACTTGAATTTGATTTTTTTCATTTATGTAGTTATTTATTATGTATTTGACTTTTTTTCTTACAATTGTTTTTTTAATTTTATATGGTCTATCAAATGTAACCTTTCTACTAGTTAAAGGTAAGACTATGTACTTTTGGACCTCTATGGACCTTACATATTAGTGAAATTTTAACTAGAATGTTGTTGTTATTATTATTGTTGTTAATGTTATTGATGTTTATTTTAATTTATATGTATAACATATTCAAAGAATTTCTACTTCGGCCTTTCAATCTCTAGGGAGAACCAAGCTTTGAACCATTGCATGCCAGTCATGTCTTTCTCAAAATTAAATCATTGCGTATAATATCCCACTTATAGGCGAAGACATTTTTATCAAGATTCTTGTACTTCTCATTAGCACTTACACCCTTTATATTATGGGCTTCGCACTGGTATGTATAGATGTGGGGTCTTTTTTAGTTGGTTCATGTGGGGTCTTTTTTTAGTTGGTTCATCATCAACATCACCTCGACGATAGGGTTAGCCTTAATAATTTGCAAGTCTTTTGACGGCTCCTACTACCCTTACTTCTTCCTCTTATTGGAAACATTTTTCTTATTGTAAATGATAGACATAAGTTTATGTAAAGCCCATTCCTAAAAAATAATGAAGAGTTATAAAGATGGTTAACATAAAAATGATAATTATATGAAAAAAATTGATTTGCATGTTTGTTGATTAATAATGTTAACCTCTAACAATAATTCTTCCTCAGATAACAATTCTTTAAGAGGAAGTGGATTCTTATGATTTAACAAGACCTATGTATTAGAGGCACGAAAAGAGTATAATCTCTGTCTCTTAATAAATCTCTAATCGTCCTCACTTGAGATTTGACTCAACCCATACTCATTCCCATCCTTTAAGGCCAAGAATAAAAATCAAATTCTTCTATGCGTGGGTTCCCTTTAGGGACATGGATATACTCATTCTAGTCATGATGTTCAAATTATACTAATTTGAGAGCTTACTTAAGAGATAGATTTGATACATAAACTTGAACGTATCTATCATAGGTTCTATATTTCATAGACCACAGATCACTTGAAACCAAAAAAAAAACATCAAAAAGAGGGTGAAACTAAATATATCTAGATATGTTGCTTCTAAGATTTAAAGATAAAAATTGTTTACAGGAAATCCTATTTCATACTTGAAACTATCATAGTTGAAATAAGTCCACTTAAATATCCAAGGGTATCTAACAATGATCTAAAAAGGGAGTGACAAAATTATCCCTTATTCATTCTAGATCACTCGATCTAATTCTACCATAATAACTTGTTGCCTCAAATTTGATTGTCGACTATAACAAGAATTGTTGACTTTCAGACATATGGTGATCTAAGAAAACATACAAATGAAGGCACGTAAGAGAAGAAATGGTGGAGGAATGCAAGCATAAGTTTGCTATGAGAAACCTAAAAACAAAGGAAAGATGCCACTGAAAGCCAGGAAGAAACTATTTATAGGCTCATTAGTAGTCTAGATTAATAATGAACAAAAGAACTGGATTCAACACTTCTTTGGCCTTATTTGACAAACAGCGAATTGCATTAGTTGTTAGTTGATTCTATCAGCAGATAACTTATAACTGATTATATCAGCCGATTTGACCAATGGATCACATCAGCTGTTTATTAAAGATGTTTAATAAAATTAGCTGCTTAGTATTAGCTGTTGATGTGTAAAATGAATTATGATAGCATGATTTTAAAAACAATTATTAAGGATATGAATATTATATATCTTAGTATTTCGTTGAATATTCTTATAAGAATTTAAATTTTAGATATTTAATTTTACAAAAATTAAGTTTATAACTTTAATAAAAAAACATAAATCATAAAACTTATAATCATAATCATAATCATAATCATAATCATAATCATAATCATAATAATAATAATCATCATAATAATAATGATGATGATACATCCAAACATAAAATTTAAGAATTCAAATGAAGTTTAACAACACAATTCAAATAAAGCAAAAGAAATGAACACTGTCATTTAAAGCCAAGGTTTAGAACAATTTAAGAATGACGTCAAACTGCCATTAAACTAGAAGCAATATTATCACGAATAGTTGTCATCTCCCAAGTTCTCTATTCTTCAACGTCTTCTTATGTAGAGTTAACTTCAACATCTTGAAATACATCTGGAGATATAAATTCAGGATCTTGATCGATGATGTTAAAAGTCAGGTTGCCAATTGTACTTCTTCTAATATAGTTATGGAACGCAAAAGCTGCACAAATTATTTTATTTTGATCCATCAATGAATATTTAGGCATTTTCTCCAATATCTTCCATCAAGCTTTAAAAACACCGAAAGCCCGTTCAATACAACTTCTCAATGATAAATGAGCTTGATTAAAAACTTTTTAAGATCCTCTTGGATTTGCACCACGAAACTTCGATTGATGATACTTTGTTTTTGGGTAAGGTGTCAAATATCTTTCTCTTTCCAGATAGCCTTTGTCAACCAAGTAACATTTACCTGAGAGTCCATAGAGGAAATATAATTAGTATAGATGATATCGTAAAAAGTCTCAATCATGAATAGCAAATCCTACAAATTTTAAAATTACTTATTGGTGGTTTTGGAAATTTAAGTCTTAGATTATCGATTGTATCAAGGAAAATACAAGAATCATGTGTTGATCCCTCCCAACCCACTAAAACATACGTAAATAGTAAATCAAAGTCATATGTTGCCAATACATTTGTAGTTGTTATACCTTTCCGTCCTCTATATCTCATTTGACCTTTCTCTTCAACAATTACCGCTATATATGTACCATCAATAGCTCCAATGCAATCCTAATATAAAACAATGATCATAAGATGATAAAACAACATTTTCAAAGAAAAATATAATGAAGGGGAGGAAGAACATATTCAATTACCTTAAAATGTGGCATATATCTAGCATCATTAGCAATTTGTTGTAAAATCTCCTTGAATTTGGGATCTTTTGGTACGAGTATATCCCTTGAAAATCCATCTATGGCACTCAAAACTTCTTTAAAAACTCTACTCATAGTTTCACCTGAATGTTGAAAGCACTCTTGAGTATCTCTATTAGGGGAACCTTTACTTAGGACATACACAAATAAACCAGCTTTCTCTAAAGTAGACATCTTACCCGAAGGTCTTAAACCATAATTGTTTTCCAAAACTATACATAATTGACGAAATATGTTTTGATTCATCCTAAATGTATTAAAACATTGTTTTTCATGACCATTCAATAATTCATTCATACATAGTTCTCCTGTTTGATAGAAAGTCATGCATGATTCCTTGTATATGTGATTTAAAAAAATACACCCACATAATCCGCTACACAAGCCACCGAATCTTGAAACCCATTCTAATTGTCCAAAAATTGCTTAATTTGTAGAAGTTGCATAATTTGCATAACATTATCATCCATACCTACAAATCAACAAGTAAAATTATATTCTAAATAAACAAGGCACTTATATTTCTAAATATAAAGAAATAAATAATATAACACATAATAAAATTATAGAATACCAACAAGATAACATAATGTAAGCTAACCAAGTTCATAATGTCTTAAAACATACCATATCAGCATAAGTGCACAAATAATAAAAACAATAAACTAAACATAGTAATGTATAGATAGAAACTATGTTTAATGTCTTTTTTTTGGTCATACTTATACATAAAATTTATGTATTCAACTCTCTTTGTATCATCTGGTAAATCGAAAAAAATGGCCCTTCTTTGTGGATCTTCAATCAACATGCAAGAAAAGTAAAATTCAGGAGTCCCAGTCTCTAAATCAGGCAAAGTGCATAGTTTTTCCAAAGTATTTGTAACATTTTGATGTGATGCACGTGCATAGTACTCTGTGATACACCAATATTCATTGTATTCAAAATTTTCATAATACAAGTATTCATCTCCATTGTTGCACTCTGTCTCTCTTTAATCAGTTGCATCATATCGTCAAGCCTCTCGTACATTATTGCAAATCTTCCTACCCTTTTAGTGGAATCAGTCTTGCACTCTTATTGCTTTGTAAATTATCATTCTCCAAAACCCTTTTGCATCTTCTTCTCTCACTCCCTTCATCATGCGAAGCTTGAGGGGTAGCAACAGGAGTAGATGCACAGTCGGGGTAGTTTCTCTCCAAACCTCTTCCCAGTCACCAATGACGTGATAATTGTTTAGACTACTAATCTCATATATATTCTCATGATCATGATAGCCTAACAATTGATGATGTGCATTATGAATATAAGGTGGAGAAGGAACATATACTTCCTCAACTTCTCGTTGTTCTTGTGGAGGGTCAGCCACATAACAAAATGTAATCTCTCCTTGGGCCAAACATCCAAAACATTTATCCAACTTATATTCAATCTCACGTTCAAGCCCTTCCTCTTTAAATGTTTTAAAATTGTTGTTCTCTTATAAAAAAATAATTAACTTATATTTAACTAACTATTTAGCATTAAAGTAAAAGAAAATAACTTAAAATGGGCTAACCTTAATCTTCAAATTCCACCACTCCTCACTAACAACAATTGTCCCTTTGTTATAGTCCCATCCTAATCCCATTTCTTTCCCTTTCAACTGTTTCCAAAGACTCCATCTAGTTCTCATCCAATCAAACTTATTTTTAAGTTTAGTTTTATCCCATTGTAAGTTGGTCGTTTTGTGAAACTCTTCCTCGACCTTCTTCCATGGTATCCTTTGACAAATATCTCCACCACGTTTTCCCTTACTCTTTTGAATATATTAGTTACCAATGTCATAAAAGATAAAAAGAGTTTCTTTTGGCCAACTAACCCTACCTATATCATTCCCCCTTGACGTTCTCGTTTATTTCTTTTTTGAGATGATGCCATCTAATCATACAAGATGAGAGAAGATTATATAGTAGTTAATCAATTTGCAATTGATTTCACTAGTTTGTTACTTAAATTGGTTGCAATTAGACTATTCCAACAAAATAAATATATAATTACTTTTATCATTGATATATTTTTATTAATTATTTAATTTAAAAGTATTTGATTTTTTTAATTTAAAATGAGTAATTGAATTAACTTGTGAATATTATTCAAATTAACTTGTAAATATTATTCAAAAATCAAATTTTATTGTAATATATTTTTATTTAAAATATTATATTATAAAAATATTTTCTATTAAATTACTGTTTGTTTATATATAATAATTTTAGAAAATGCTACTTCATTTTGGCAACAAAAGAACTATTAAATAATTAAATAATATTAGAAAACTATTAAATCAAGTTTTAATGCATGATTATGAAACCATATTAACAAGATTCGGAGAAGAATAAAAAATCTAGAGAAAATCATCTTAAACATGAAAATAAAAAGAGAGAAAAAAGAGAGCTAGGGATAAAACAAAATAGTTGCTAGTTAGGCTTCAGTGGAATAATAGGAGAGAGTTCTAAATTAACATGGTCATTACAAAAAATAATAGTACTTTTTTGTTCACTAAATTTGACAAATTTGATTAGCAATTTCATAAACATGAGTGTAAAAAAAAAATTGTGCGAACGTATCCTTTTAGGATTGCATCTTTATTATGAATAAACAATTTATTAAATATTTGTCTATTAAATTACTGATTATTTATATATAATAATTTAAGAAAATACTACTTCATTTTGGTAACAAAAGAACTATTAAATAATTAAATAATATTAGAAAAAGATCAATATTAATTTGTAAATAATAAATAATCAAGTTTTAATGCATTATTACGAAACCATATTAACAAGATTCAAATAAGAATAAAAGATCTAGAGAAAACCATCTTAAACATGAATGTGCATCAAATAAAAAAAATATTCGTGCGAATGTATCCTTTTAGGATTGCATATTTACTATGAATAAGAAATTTATAAAGTTTGACACAACATTTCAGAAACATGAGTGTTTATCAAATAAAACAAAATATTTATGCGCCTTATTTGACAGTATGAATATATGGAAGACTAATCTCTATATAAATAGAAATATCAAAACTATTAAAACACAATGGTTAAGATTACAGACACTATAAAACTATTAAAACTCAACACATAAACCCTTTTTTCTTCTTTGCTTTTTATTTCTTCTTTCGAACTCCTGTAGCCACTATAAGAATCACAATTCTCCAGCTCAATCCGTTCATCTTCATTCATTCTATTTCCACAATATATCAAATAACATAATACATACAACCAAAAGAAAATTGTTGGCAGGGAATAACAAACAATGATGAAGGAGAACAACTAACAATGGTGACTAACAAGTGTTCAGGAAGAAGAGAGAGAATCAACTTACTAAAGAAGGTGTCACTAGTCAAAATCCTATTGACGAACTGTTGTACCAATCTTCACTCTGCGTATCAATGAAATATAGGGAGAGTTTTGCATATAAGTATGTTGTAATGTAAGATTGTGTTGAGTTTTTACATTTTCAAGATGAAAAGAGAGGGTGGGGCAATTGGGAGTAATAAATGGAGTTTAATGCAATAAATACAAAGAGTAGCTATAGCCTCCACAAAATTAATGCAACTTTCTACAACAAATAATGACACCTACAATATACTTCGGTTGACATAGTAAAGACTGCAGCAAATCCATATTTATCTCAACTACTATCAGACTTCATTTAATGAAACTAAATATGATAAACACAATAATGGCTGCAACAAATCCACATTTATCTCAACTACTATCAAACTTCATTTATTGAAACTATATCTGAGAAACACATTAATGACTGCAGCAAATCCATATTTATCTTAACTACTATCAAGCTTCATTTATTAAAAATAAATCTATCTCAGATTTTCAACAAAGTAAAATTACCTGTTAGGTTGAGGTGAGTGGACAGGCATTTCTGCTCCTACTTTACCCAAACCTGACTTGCAAAATAGCAACATGAGGATCCAACATAAGTTTCAAAAAGTTGTTCAGCGGAAAAGTATTCTTCGTGTTCTAAGACAGCAAAATAGTACCTTCAACGGAAAATGCAACATGAGTTTCAGCTATCATACTATTTTCTAGTTTTCCATTTGGTTCACCTTCCTCAAGCAAATCCAAAAGTGAGAACTCTAAGAAGAGAGCAGGAATTTTCAAGGACAGGTTAAAAAACAGATGGTTATTAACACTAAAGGAACTTGTAACCAAAACACTCTAAAAATTGGTCATGAAATAAATAGTGGAGGAGTATCCTTATCAAAAGCCAGAATGGAAGTGAACTTTCTGTCAAAAAAATGTATATGTGCTTACCTTGTTGATTAGCTATCTTTTGAGGATCTAGTTTCTCATGAACTCCATTATGGCACCGTTCTAATTCTCATGCAAGCTAAACAGATCCATAAACAAATTTGGACAAAGCAATTCACCAAGTTAGAAAACTATCAGAAACAACTTGTGAATAAGAGCATTCCAACCTATTCAGGAACAATCTAAGAAGTGGTTGTTTAAGTTTAATGTCAATAACAAACTTATTTTTGCAATCAAATTATCATTTTGTAATAGTTCATCTCAGTTTAAAGGTCACAAGCAACATTTTCAAGTGCAATTTTAAGAGTGTTAAATTACAAGAAATGCACAAAAGACTTAATTTCCTTTCTCCTTTCTTTGTCTGTCGTCTTCACAGTGAATGATTGCACAAGAAGTTCATCAATATGTTGAAAATGGCACATTATATATTAATCAAAAGACTACATACCAAAATTGAAGTAATAAAACTTGCAAAATTTGAAAACCTATGTTCATTCTCCATGAAAAGGTAAACAAGAAGTTGAAAGGATCAAATCTTTATACAAAATTTAGACTTCGAAGGTTCACCTGGCAAGTTAGAGAAGAGACGTCATTTATTTGAAGGTTCACCTGGTTCAGGTTGGGGAGCCACAATCTCGTCGTTGGTGACCTGGATTCTGATAATGAGCCCAATTGTCATTCTACCCTTCTCCTCTTACCCTTTGGCTGACATTCCAAAACCCAAAACCCCATATATAACTCACTACTTCCACCGAACCTGCATCTACCCACTTAAATTGTAGCGCCCCCTTATCGCAGGATACACACCGGGACGCCCGGAGGTCATTTCGGCACATATCCTATGATAAAGATGAGCTACGTTCTATCATTTCATTCACTTCACGTGACATCGCATTATAAATGCTTCTAAAGTATCAATAGAAAATCCACGATATTTTGAAACCAACTGTTTCTTCATTTCATTACTCAAAATCAATAATTTACAGGGCGATGTTTAATCCTTACTTCATGTACAACTACAAAGTATAGTACAAAAGTACTACGAAACTGAGGAAACTATATATACAAGCTCACTAAGTCATCCAAAAAGATTCCAGCTGACCGATCTTTGCGCCATGACTTCACTTCAACCACACTCTAAACGGTAGTGGAGCCACTCAAATGCTCTAGTCGTCTATCGGTCCTGAAAAATAATGATACAATTTTGCTGAGTTTTGCGAATTCAGTGAGTTAACCATCATCGATGGTTCACTCAAAACAAGAACACATCAATTCACTCAACAATTATTCCACAATTTCGCATTGAACACAATTATCACATTCCCATATACACATAGATCGATGCACATTTCAATCAATCAAGCACAGTTAACAAGATGCATATGAAATGCTTATGAGACCCTTTTTTCAATTATTAC
>JAOTAX010000198.1:44393278-44403386 GCA_025629825.1 Erythroxylum guanchezii
CAAATATACCGGGAAAGTCAATGTATGCATGTACAAATAATTTCATGTGCAACCAATTCATTTATCACACTATAAGTTTATCACATAATGCATGACATGCAATTGCCTTACTAAGCTCTCACAGTTAACCCATATTTACTATTTTACCCTTCCCGCTAATACCGGGATGTTACATAAATTTCACAACAACCAAAGGAAGTAGGGTTTTTGTTGAGTATAGTGATGATGGGATTTGGGTTTAATGTACTGAACGCATAAATGGCAGTGATGGGGGTGGTTTTGGGTGAAGTATGACGGTAGGTTTGCGATGTTTGGAATAGGGATCTGGTTTGAGTTTAATGTACTGAACACATAAATGGCGATGATGGGGGGTGGTTTTGGGTGAAGTACGATGGTAAGTTGGTGGTATTTGGGTTAGGGATGTAGTTTGGGTAATGTACTGAACGAGTAAATGGCTATGATGGAGGCTGTTTTGGGTGAAGTACAGTAGTGGGTTGGTGGTGTTTAGGTTAGGGATGTGGTTGATAGGGCTTCGACGAGGTTGAAGAGAGTCAGAGGGGAGGAGGGTGGAGATGTGAGAGCGGAGAAAATTCTAGATAACCTAGAGAAATGAGACCGAATAGAGTAGATTATTACGAGAGCACAATCGTCTTTAACCAAAGAGCTAATTCAATTGTTTGGTTCAAACACTCCTATCCTGTTCTGAAGCTTTTAAAAAATCAACCGGTTAAGTTGAATTAGTTAACCCAACCAGCTTATAATGAAACAAAATTTTAACTTATAATATAGTCAAACCTCTAATTTGGGTCAACCAATTGAAAAACAGCTTATCAATTATTTACCAGACTAGCCCTTTATCTACTAAATTATTCCTGCAATTAAAAGATGTAATGGCTAGTGTGAGGTTGTGAGGGATTAATTGAAAATTGCCTTTATCATTGGAAAGGGATGAGCGTACGAACTACAAAAGAGTGAACTGTATTTTCTATTTTCTAGTATCATTACTCGTCTACGTCTGAAGTAGCATGCATAAATAGTGATTACTATTATTAATACTCGTACACGAAAAGAAATCTCTCTCTCTCTCATTGTTGTTCGAAGAAAGATTATACCAACACATTACTGAACTACTTATATTCTTCGTTGCATATCAATTTAGTTCTAACATTTTCGAATATTTAATTTCAACTTTTATATTTTCAAAATATTTAGAATAGATTTTTAACAAATAAAAAAATAACGAAATTAAATTTTTGTCAGTTAAATAATAATATAGTACTCTTTTATATTTTTAAAATTTTGTTACATATAAATTAGTAACATAATTAGTCTTATTAATAAGTTTTTAAAAATAAATTAAAATTTTATTCATTCGTTTATTTATTTATAAGTATATGTAATTTATTTTTGACATTTATGCTTAGAGCTCACATAATATAATGCATCCTACATGTGATAATAAAATTCACCAATAAATTTTAAAAATATAAAAAATTAATCTTTATTGTGGTAATATTTAATCATTTCTTAATTTTATTAAATTTTTTATCGATAGAAGATTTATTTTAGATATTTTAAATTGAGCACATTTTGCATTTTAAGATTTAGTTACACAGGTGGGCAGAGGATACACTTTATTTTAGTACCCAGAAATCAAGGCGTATTTCCCACGTTCCATCCCTACTGCTTCCAAAAAAGAAGACCATAAAGTACATGGCACTTGTAAAATGCAGGACCACAAGTCTTTAGTAGGGGAGGTTCGTCCACTTGTCAGCTTCTTCACAATACTATTGAATTAATGGAACTTGTAAGCTTCAAAACCATAATTAATGGAACTTGTAATTGGCTCCATCACTTCTGTTGTTTATTTGATTTTAAGACTACTATAGTCATCTAAGTTTTTTTTTTGTTATCTACGAGGTATTTTAGGCGGGTTCTAATTATAGGAAGGTACTTTTAAGTCATTCATATTCAGATTAATCTCCGCTCGAGTCAAATAGGTCCCTTACAGGAGGCAAATCTTTGATCCCAAGTTTTAAACGGCTGCATACATGAGAGGGGTTCAAACTCGCAACCTCACTTAAGCCAAAAGAGCCCCTTACCAACTCACCTGCGCCTTAAGATTTCATCTAAGTTTTAAAAGATCAGCTCTTGTGAAATCAATCCTTTCCTTTGGTTTCTGTAATCAATTCTAAAGTATAAAACTCAAGTTTCCTAATAGTTGGTAAGAAATAATCTGTTCCTCTTCCTGTTCCTGTTCCTGTTCTGTGCCATTACATATTGAGCTCTATCTTATTATTTATTTATTGTTAAATGTGTGGTGCCGTGCAATGGCACAGGGGACGATTTCATCCCCCAGTAGTTGTACCCTAAAGAAGACCATTTCTAAAGAAATAGATAACAGTATTTTGAGAATTACTTTTTGAATGCCCCGTCCGTAACTGAGAAGTCTAGGCAGAATTATAGGGAGGAAAATCAACATCACATCAACAACTCTTATCTCTTCCCCATTCGGATTTATGTCCTGATGCAATGTATGTATCCTCCGATTTGCACAAACCATGCCACTGCCTCCTTTTTCTCTGTTCCATACGTGTAACTAGTGGCTCACTCTTTCTCGCGATCATAGATTTTCTGCCCTCATATGCCTCGTCGGACTCCTTCCACGTATTATTATACTCTCCGTTAACCTAAACTTAAATAAAAGCAATTTATATATCATATGAATAAAAAAATTAAATAGATAATCAAAAACAATTTTGTACACATTATTTTATCAAATAACGGATATTTTTTATTTTCTTTCCTTCCATTGTTTAATATAAATGATTTAGATATAGGAAATAATCGAAAAAGGTCAGCACAACTACACAAGGTTAAAGAGAGTGAAAATAGATGGGTGAAAGAAAGGGAAGGGACGTTGTGGACCAAACTCGTCCACGTGGGACTGAGTTGGATCTACTGGCCCACAAGAAAGCTGACACGTCATCGCTCAATTTTGAGAGGAAAAATATCTTTTGAAGAGAGTTTTAAGGCCCTTTAACGGTAATTCAGTTGCCGTAACTCACTCTAGGAGTAAGTGGAAATGGTAAGAACCTGCCGTGTGACTAATTAATATTGGTGGAACAAAATATCTGATCAGATCCAACGATCAAGTGAAGTGATACACTTAAGCATAGATTCCCAACTCAATTAAATAGCATACTATCAGATATAAAAAAATAAAATTCCAACATTTGAATATATTTTATGACAAAAAGGAGATATGACCAAGCATACAGTTCAGGGAAGGAAACCGAAGCCAAAGCCGAAAGGAAAAATATCCCATGATTAAATGCATAAAAAGAGGGGCAGTTCGCATGAAGTTCACTACAAGTTACGCCTTCGCCTTGTTTCTCTCTCAGCCCCCAAAAGAAAACAGTACCTTCATAAATAGAAAACGGAGGGAGACACATCAACAGAGAGTTTAAGAGATATGAAAAAAGGTTGTGAGCTTTGTGGAGGTGCAGCAATAATGTACTGTGAATCAGACCAAGCTAGCTTGTGTTGGATCTGCGACGAGAAGGTTCACTGCGCTAACTTCCTTGTAGCCAAGCACTGTAGGTCCCTTCTTTGCCAGGTTTGTCAGTCTCCTACTCCTTGGAAAGCTTCTGGTCCCAGGCTTGGACACACTGTCTCCATATGCCAGTCCTGCTTTTCCGTTAAGAAAAAGGATGGTAGGAAGTTCAAGGAAGCCTTAAAAGGCGAGTTCCCAGAAGAAGGACCTGAGGAGAGTGAGTACGGGGACGATGAGCTTGATGATGGAAGTGAAGGCTATGATGATGAGGAGGAGGAAGAAGAAGAAGAAGAGAGTGATGATAAGGAAGAGAAGGATGGTGAGAATCAGGTTGTTCCATTTTCCGGTACGACGACGATTCATATGCCGCCGCCGGCAACGTCATCTAGTAGTGAAGAGCGATTCCCAAATGGGTTCTTCAGTTCTGGTGGTGGGTTGAAGCGGACTCGAGATGATAATTATTCTGAAGTATGCATTCGTTCTCTTGAGTTTTTTCCACTGTTTTGTTTTGTGTTACTTTTCTATTTATAATTTGATATGGTATTGGTGAGACCCATAACATAAAAGAAGAAGATTGAAACTTTTTAACCTTGAAGATTGAAAGTTTGCAACTTTTTTTATGGATGCAGGATGAGATAGTGAGCACTTCTTC
Organism: Erythroxylum guanchezii; assembly: GCA_025629825.1. Lineage (NCBI taxonomy): Eukaryota > Viridiplantae > Streptophyta > Magnoliopsida > Malpighiales > Erythroxylaceae > Erythroxylum > Erythroxylum guanchezii. Next base: position 44,397,487 of record JAOTAX010000198.1, read on the forward strand.
TGATTTGGTATCTCGGAGGTTGATCGCTACAGAAGAAAGGAGTTCGTATTTGGGTTCAATTAAGCCAATAAAGCAACAGGGAGTTGATGAACTTGGTGATCATGCTGAAGTAGAAGAGTCAAGTTCAAGCGCTGTTTACACTCTTAATTCGCTCAAGCGACTCCGGCGAGACATGGTCACAAGTAGAGGAAAACGCGCCTAAAGGCTATTATGCCCGCTGATTTCATGAGTGCCAACTAACTCTTCTTTGTCGTTGAATTTTAACTACAGAGTTAATGATGCTTCTTCAGTGGTTAATTTGTTTGTAGTTAAAGTGTTATTGTTTATACACTTTTGGAAGTTCTTTGAGATGAGGTGTAAATGAGAGGGGAAATTGTTGATTAGTAATTACTGATGCCTTTTTCTTCCTATTTTATCCCCACCCTTTTTTAGTCAAAACGAGTTGATGCTTAATCCTCCATTGGTGTGGTTCAATGCACTTGCTTAAGGAGGCTATGTGGGGTTTGATTGACGTAGCATGACCCGTTACACCATGAATACCGTCCCGAGAGGTAGTGATAAGGGTGCTTTGAAGTTCTACCACACATTAAATGGCTGGCAAAAGAACAAGCAGTCCTGTCATATTGCAAGTGGGATAACTAGAGGGGGACAGATCTTTTATTTTCGTAAACAAGTTCCTACCTTTTTTGTATTAAATGGCTGGCAAAAGAACAAGCAGTCCTGTCATATTTCAAGTGGGCTTACCTCTTTTGATAGAGTACTCTTTAAGTGTGTACCTATCCTTATAAAGGACATGGTAGAACACACCTGTCTTTATAAAGGACGTTGTAGGAGTTAACTAAAGGACATGGTAGGAGTTAACCTCCCTCGAGATCTTGTAATTTGTGTTTCTTTCCTTTAAAAAAAAAAAAGGCGTTGGAACACGAACAAGAGTTAAAACACGTAGATTTGACGTGGGATTTGAGTTCAAGGGTATGTGGAACGTGCGAGGAGGTGGAGAGGAGGTTTGCTGTGAAAGGAACAGAAATTGTTTGTGGTTAAAAACTCACAGCTTCCATGAAAGCACTCAAATGGAGATTGATACAAAAAGGAGGGGAAGTGTATGGTTGACAGAGAACAAAACCCCACTTAGCAAGTGAAAAAGAAAGTCCGGCTGCGTCACTCGATGTGCAGCCATTTGAGCTAGCTAGCTGGTACAGAAGGACATTGACGTTTTCCTGTAGTAGGTTCGCTTTATCTTCACGACCACGATTAGGAATGATATTGGGTGTTTTAGTTTACGTATATTTGTTCTATGATTATGACTGACTATGAGCCAGCTAAATAGAAAGAACTACAAGGTAGCAATAATAGCTCTGAATTTCACTTTCATTCTTTTCTTTTTCTAATCTCTGATCAACTTATGAATTTGTGGTTGTTCGTTAACTTGTTGTCGAGCACCTTTAACAGAACTTGAAGTGACACAATTAAACTTAAATCGAAACCACAATATTCCCTTGTAATTTGTTACTATATATTAAAAATTTTCTTGCTATTCTTGTATTTTCGCTATTTTTCTAAAGGCAAATATGCTGCTTCCTTTGTCAAGGTTGAACTGAATCGTATACAATTTAATTACAGTACAAGAACTTTTTGCTAATTCGAGTATAATTCAAGTCCCAAGCGTTAAGCATAGTTCAGGCTTTAGGGGTTTAGCTATTGTTGTGTAGGGTCCTTGTGTTTGAAATGGACGGTTAAATGTACCACCTTCGTCTCACAATGATCCATTATTTGGAAGACCATTAAGTATCTTAAAGCATTCTCGCTGTTGCTACACACAATACAATTGACAAGAGACCAAAACAACAAACAACTTTGATGTCTTCGTTCTCTGACAGATAGATAAAACCCTAAGATTTGAATGAAAACATCATTAAAGGCCTATTATAAAACCAAAGACCCCAATATCATTTATCACCCACGCAAAAAGACATCACATCCTCAACATACACCAGAGAACTTTTTGACAACAAAGAGTCGAAAGACCATTCTACTATCGTCCATTTGAGGAGCCAGGAACATCTTATCAACTCCTCTACATGTCAACTAATCTCCACTTGTTTAGAGTTTCTACAAGATAAAACGTCACAATAGAGATTTGCTGGCATACAAAGATTAAAACAATTTCATCAGAACAGACGTCATACATGTATGTTTACCATAAATTAAACAAACCAAGGAAAAAAAAAATGCTTTCCGCTCGTATATGTTTGCATGCCTCGTAAATATTTACAGAAAGCATAATCATCGAAAATTGCATGTGAATGCACCCATCTCACATAATACTAGATTCCAGAGGTGAAAGGTGAACCACACAGCTAAAAAGACAGCAGGATATAACTAATTCACATGATCAAGAATGAATTCTGGCACCAAAGAGTATACCTGCTAGTGAGAGGAGCTTCCTGAGGATTTAGTTCACCAGACTATGCATCTGACAAAAAAAATAGCAATAAACATGCAGTAAGAAACATGCAATCATACTAAACAACTTATTAGAATCCAAATATTACATATAAACTAAACATTATAAAGAATAAAAATAAGAAAAATATTCTAGAACATACACAAAGAAAAAAATGGGTTAAAGACAAAAAGTAACCATCGAATAGTAACTCATTATATAATCATAATGGCATTCATCGTGAAGATAAAAACGATTATGTTCCACTATAGAGAATTCCACTCCATCCTGATTAGTGCTATGGCATTAACATTGAAGTGCATATAAGAAGTAAATGCTACATTGCACAAGTTCCAAAACCAAATGTAATCTGTCTTCCAAGCCAGTTCATTGCTCACAAAGACCGACTTCTTTTAACAACTATGAGTACTTCAAAACAAGTTCTCTCCAAGTTTCCATATTTATACCTAGCAAGTTTCCATATTTGTACCTAGCAGCACTGCCACTCCCACAACATCCATACCCTCTCCCTCCCCAAAGGAACAAAAATAACAAAAAAAAGGTAAATATAACAAAAATATAATTATCACGTCCTAGTTCACCCTATGAATAACATGCGCTTAAGTGCCTTCAGCACAAGAAATCGTATCTCAGCAATGTGTTTATTCTGTCCTAAGATGCTCAAAGATTCTTTGGATCAAAATGGGTCCAAAAGCATTTAATAGGAGCCAAAATATGCAAGTCAGAACTGGTAGTAGTTATTCATAAATACTAGTTCAGATATGAAAGTTTTAAATAGATATCCAACTCTTCCCTTCCCACCAAAAATAGAGGGAAAAAAAGTTTATACTAAAGGTAAAGGATCCTCGATCGGTTTAGAATTCAGGGCCCAAGAAGGTAGATAGCATAAGAAGCTCATGTAATATTCACCATTCCAATGTTTAACCAAACCAAAAACGTAAAATATCTCTCCCCTTGAAAATCCAAACTAAAGGCATCAAAAAGTTTGAATTCCTTCCAAAATTTTCAAACAAATTTTCAGCTGAATGCTTAAGCTTGGCTTCTTCAAATTTCCTTTGAAGTCATGGTCAAACTCATACTTATCTCAGCTTACATTTTAAGGTTCAAATTCAACTAGTTTAAGATTAAAAAGTCAGAGGTCAGGAAAGCTTAATCTCTGAGGCTCATACGTTAGCTCAAAAAGAACTTGAATTCAAACTCAACCCCATTTTAAGTGTATAGAATTAGTCATTTTAAGTATCTAAAAAGTCACCAAAGAAGTTTTAAATGAACCCAAACCATCCCTTTCAGATAAGCAGCCATGAACTCGGAAGTTTCTGATCCTTTAAAAGCACACTTGCAGGCCTAATCATGGGGTAACATATTTAGACTTCTCCAAGCACAATAAACGGAGTGGACTAAGCAGTTTCTCCTCTATCGCAACACCTTGTTAATAACAGTAGATAGCATATTTCAATAACGTGAGAACCAATCCCCTTTCAAGTTCAAAGTGATCCATTTTGTATTACTTCAACTCACTTGCAGCTTTCACGACAGAACGATAAAAGGAAAATAAATAACCTAAACTGTAGCCATCCTATCATATCTAGAACAGACATTAAATAGTTATTTCAATTCGCTTCGCCACCCTCCTTAGTTGACACATACCGGTTCAAGTAATTGTTCCTTGTGCATAAGCAATGTTATCTCTCAACCAAACAAAAATCCCCAATCAAGAAATTAACTTTTCACCGAAATACAATCACTTAGAAAACCTACACAACTTATGACGGATTACTAATTCATCAAAAGCTCTAACCTTTTCGTTCATTCTTCTCCTCCTCGTCTTCCTCGACAATCGGCATATTGACAACGGCCTCAGTCTTATCACTAGCATCACCATCCTTATCATCAGGATATCTAACGACCACAACAGGACAAACACAATGACGGACACAATAATCACTCACACTACCAAGCCTACCATCACCACCACGCTTGGTGGCACCAAACCCTCGACTTCCCATAATCACAGCACTGAGACCAAGGCGTTCAATTTCCAAACAAAGCCTCTCCTTCATGTCATGATCCTTGACTATGTGGATCTTGAAGGGGATCTGCGCCTCCTTCAAAGGTTTGGCGAGATCGGCCGCCTTAGACGCCGTGAAAGCGTCGAAGTCATCTTCAAGCTCTTGCTGGTTCTTCGGTTGGTTGTCGTGAACAGCAGCAGAAGGTTTGTCGTTGACGTTGTTTTTGTTGTTGAATTGGGTTTCGGGTACTTGGGTTGTCGTGGGAGTGCTGGTGAGAGGAAGTGGACCCCAGTCAGCGCCGAAGAGGACGGAAGTGGGTCTGACGTGGAGGAGAATAACGGCGTCGCCTGGACGGATGTAGTGGTTGACGGCCCAGCGAACGGCGTAGGCGCTTTCTTCGGAGAGGTCGACGGCCACGCCTATCTTGCGGCGGGCGCCAGCGGTTGGAGTTGGGGTGGCGGCGGACGAAGGATGGTGGATTTTGATGGTTGGGAGTTGGGGTTGGTCAGGATCAATAGGGTTTTGTTGTTGTTGTTGTGAATTCATTTGGCTGATAGTAACAGGGTTTAGTATGAGTTGCTTTAGAATCAGCAATGGTGAAATTGTGTGAAAGTTAGGCAAATGTTTGCTTTGGGGGGCAGGGACAGAGAGTTACTTGTGAGAGAGAATCAGAACCAGGATGAGTATATTTGTTTTTGGACGGTGACCTCTTTATAATCCTTGTGTGGGCTGGACCTTTGTTGCATTGACATGGTGCAAATTCCCAAGGGCCTTTATTACAGCCTAATCCACTGTAGAAAGGGTCACGGAATTTTGCTTCAAAGGAGACTTGAATGACATTAATGCTTTGTTTACATACCTTAATAAAAGGAAGAACTCCATTTTCCAAAGAATTTCTTAAATATATCACTCTATTTTTCTAATTAAATAAGATATTAATTTATCTAGATATAAATATGAATCCCAATTAAATTAAGACTTAAGACTTCTCTACTCATTTATCTACTATTATTATACATATATTTGTATATGATTATTTAAGAACAAAAAATCATACGTGACATAAACTATCATCAAAGAATTTAGATAATAAAATTAATGATATAAAATTGATATTCATGAACATTTTGTTATTTATTTTTAGAGAGCATATATTAGGAGTTAAATTGATACAAGCCTGACCGTGGGTAAGGGCAAGAAGAACACCTGCTTAAGACCCACTCTTGACTTGCCCCTATTTTGCTTCATTTTGTTTTTTACGAGGATCCACTATTGACACTCATAAAGAACAAAAGGAGACAAAATATGACTCTTTTTTTTTACTTTACCTAGGGCATATAAAACATTAGGAATGAGCTAGGACAAATGTTTCTATCTAATTTTTTTTAAAGATATATATTATAGATTTTTATTTAGTTATTTGCTTA
>JAOTAX010000198.1:44403486-44429963 GCA_025629825.1 Erythroxylum guanchezii
TATCATTTTCATATTTAAAAAAATCGAGTAGCTATATTGTTGCATAAATTTGCATAACTAAGGGTTGGGAGCACTTCTCGAATATGACAAGCAATAATGAATCCAATAAGTAAGTCCTAGGCATATGGATGTAATTGAAGTCCTAGGCATATGGATGTAATTGACTGGAACTTAATTCTGTAGTATTGATGATCTGAAAATATATATATATCATTTTCATATTAAAAAAATTCAAGTAGCTATATTGTTGCATAAATTTGAACAACTAAGGGTTAGGAGCATTTCTCAAATATGACAGGCAATAATGAATCCAATAAGTAAGCCCTAGGCATATGGATGTAATTAACTGGAACTTAAGTCTGTAGTATTGATCATCTGAAAATTGTTAGTTGGTGGTATCAGGTATGTGTAGTAGTGATCCCTCAAATCTGTAAGTGCACATTAATCGAATATAGTAAATTAAAAATTGGAGTATTCCAGCTACTTATTAATCATATCAAAGCATCAAAATTAAGTTTGTAACACACCATTACCATAGAGCATATGTCCGAACATCCAGAGGATATCCGAGAACATACCCTATGAGAATGGCATATTAGAACAGTCATATTTACTTATTATGGCATCACAGAAACACAAGTATTTCAAATGATCAACTTTTCCCATTTTATTAACAAAACATAACTTACGTTGTAGCATTACATTTCACACTCCATATATTTACATTACAAAAACATCTGTGAGTTCACTGTTCTATACAAAATGTTCTACATGAAATGAGAAACTAAACAAACACATTTTATCTAAACTTCTTAGATATCAACTGACCAGACCTTTGTGTCATTTCTTGTTCCCAAAATTGATAATACTAGACTTCAACTAGATTGCTTTAGAAGCTAGGTCTTCTTAGTACCTGAAAATCAACGTTGTAATTTGGATGAGTTTTGCGAATTCAGTAAGTGAACCATCATCGATGTGCTTACTCAAAACATAACATAAACATCACAAATATATAACACAGTTCAATCAATATATCACCTCATTCAAAATCAAATCCTATATATCACATCATTCAGAATTGAATACCTGATCACATTATACATCATATTTTAACAAGCACAATATGAATACAAACATTTCATATAATCATTTCAGAATAATCCGATCATTCATATCACCATTATGAACACAAACATTGCATATCTTTATATTAATACAATTCAGTAATTCTTTACAATTATTCATATATATATATATATATATATATATATATATATATATATGCAAATGCACATGAAACTCCACTTTCATTTTTATTTTATTATGATCGAGTGCCTATTTACTGTCCCGTATCTCTTATGGATATCAGACTTATTTCAGATAATGTCCTGTACTCCTTTGTGGATACCAGACTTATTAATAACTGAGTTTGTGGTTCTTTATGCATGAATATGAGCTTTAAGTTCTTCTCAGATTGTTCATTCCGGTCATAACTCCTTTATTTAATCATGCATATTCATGTGATAGAATGCATCATTTCATAAAATATGTTATCAATAACTTTCATTCAAAGTGCACAGTCACTTATCATATTCATTGGCTCTGAGTCCGGCATTCAACATTCAGTTGAGTATACATTTCATATTGCGCATACAATTAGATAGCACTTCCAATACAATCCCAAATATCAAACTCTTCAGACCATCAACGTTCAGAATTATCACAATTATATCAATAACAATTTAGTAGTTGACAATAATAAAAAATAATTCAATCATAGTGAGAAAACATCTAGGTTAACTCACAGTATGTTCCAGATAAGCTACTGCCTTGATAATCCGACAATGTCTGGATGTGAACGCTCAATTTATGCTTCTATATCAAGCAATACACACATATTTAGACATTACTAACTTGTTTGATCAAATGAGTACCCAATCATACACATGTATATGTGTTATGTTCAATGCATGCTCAATTGACTATCTCAGGTATGTATCTTTATTCACAATTCTTGACCATTCAAAAATCATAGCTTGTATATTACTACTTTGCAATCAGGTTTGTACCTTTAAGTTAGCTTGATTTACTCCAAATTCATCAACCATACTTTACACTCATCCTTGAATATTTTCATGATCAAAAAGCCTCTCATAATCCACACACAATTGTTACGTTAAATATGAAATTTCAGCAAGTTAGATTTATATATTCACCAAACTTTTTCCAGCAATATATATTCATACATTTACTCAATCCTCAATCATAATTACCCCATGTTCTTCAATGTTCATTCATCCATACCTTATACACATTACTCATGTCCTTAAGATCATGTTTGCATTAAAAGAACTCATGTATTCCTTTAACAAATCAAAATCTTCAGATTTGAACTCAACCATATCAAAACAGTCCATTCTTTAGGTTATGGCATCAATTAACTACATAAACTTATTAAAATCTTAACCAATTAATCAAGCAACAATCTAGGCTCATTCCTAGCCTTAATCAAGTCCAAATATAGCAATTTAGAGTGAAATTTCTCAACTGGTTAAACATGTACACAAAGCTGAAATTAAAATTTTAGAATTTGTCATCAACATCACTAATGTGTGTAACTTTACTACCTTCAATGCTTCACGAATTTTACAAGCTTAGAAACATCACTAACACCTGAAATTTTCCAGAATTAATGTCCTTTAAGGTTACTTCATTTCAGGTTAATTTAACTTTCTTATTGGTTACTTTAAGGCTTACAAAATTTTGTTCACTTATGAGATTAACAGTCACTTTTTGCAAAATACACCTACAGCTCTAATTTTTCAGATTCAAGAACAATTCAATAACACCTATCTTTACCATGAATTCACCTTCATTTATACTTCAATTCTCAGTCTAATTCATCCATAAAACAACCTAGAACCTGCGATTTTTATACATCAATAACAAAGCATAATGGTATCCAATTCACGTATCATTTTCCAGCACGCTTCATCATCAACATCATATACAATCCATCCCAATTCAATCATCATAATCCTTCTATTATAACATGTCATAAAGATCAATCTTTTACTTACTTGTCTAGCTCAAATTTTCACCTCAAAGTTCAAGCTAATTCATCTCTCCATTCATGCTGAATCATCACAAATTCAAGGTAGGAATTGGATGCTTTTCGACTGGAATCAAAAACTATAACAAGAACAACTATGCTCTGATTTTTTACCTAACTTTGTGAGGGGAAAAGCATGGATTTTGGTGTATCCATTTAGCAAGACTTAAACCAAAAATGTAGAGCTATGAGATGAATGCAAGTTTCAGTGGAAAGAGTAAAGAATGAAGATGAAACATGGCAGAAACTTTTCTAGCATTTGTTTAGTTCAACTAGGAGCAAGGTGTCATTATCTTAGATTAACATGTGTCCTTAAGTATGCTAGCCATTTATCCTCTTCATAAGCCACCAAATGTCACCTAGCTATTAGTCCATTTATCACTCATTCATTGCTTTCATTTGTCAATTAATTACCTATGTCAAATGTCACTCATTTATCTATGTCAAATGTCACTTATTTATAAGCTTAGCCATCCTAAGTTTTCATGTGTCAATTTGTCTTAGTACTTGACATTTTTCCTAGACCAAATGTACATTTTAATTCATCAATTTTTCAATTGTAACAATAAATTCTAAGTTTGCTAATTATAGTCCACTAAACCAAAATTCAAGACATAAACAATACACAATTCACATCATCATCATTTTAAACATTTCATATCCCGAAATATGTCAATTGAGTGCATATATTATCTTTGCAATGTGTATTAATTGATAATTCATGTATGTATGCTAATGATATGCATGTGAATAAAATGCAATTCATGAATTCTCAATGACATGGCCATGTGCAATATTCTAAGGTTATAACCCATAGTATGGAAAACGAGCTATTACAAAATTAAACAAAAATTTTATAAAAAGTAACTAAGTTACTAAACTAAAGCAAGGTGATTAAGTATAAAATAGAAATCAATGCAAATAAAATGCTAGGCTTTTGGGCTTTATTTATGAGAAATTTCAACTATCAAATAATATTAATTATCAAGGTTTAAATAACAATAAACCTAAGATATCTACGTCCTCTCTCAAAGTTACATAAGTATATCTAATAAAATAATTACTACATATTGATGCATAATTAGCACAATCTAATTCATTAAGAGTAGTTATTCAATTAATTATCACAATAAACTAGGATATTTCGATCACTAAATATATAGTGTTTGTTCTCCTAGTGCATAGACTATATTTCTCATTTCAATACTTCACACAATCGCTAAAATTGAATCTATGATAGCTAATCATAAATTCAAAAATCAAGTTTAAAGAGAATAAATTCAACTTAAGTGTTAACTAACAACACATTAATAATTGAAAAAATCTACCATAAGTTACATTCATAACCCTAATTTAGTTACCAAATTTATGTTATAAAAGAAACTAAATAAGAAAAAGTCAGAAGAAATTTTCACAAATTACTTTCAACTTATGATGAGTCTTCCTTCAATCTTTCTCTTAAGTAGTCCTTAATGATAAAAAAAAGTCTTAAAAAAAACTCAATTCAAGAGCTTCCCTTCTACCTAACTTTATCCGACTTTAAAGAAATCTAATAATAATTAAGAAAGAAAATAAGATAAAAGAACTCACCTAATGAATTCTTGGAATCTTGATATTCTTTGTTGAATCTTGATGGAATTTCCTTCTTTGTCTCCAAAGTGGCTCATTTCTTGTGTCAAGACGCTCTAGTTTGACTCCTCTTAACTTTCCCCCTCTTGTCTCTTAAGCCTCCTTTTCTTTTTTATAACTAAAAATCCCTAAAACTCTAAGTACCAAGACTAACGCAGACCCATCTTGGTCACATGTTGCTTAAGAATTCTCTTGAACCAAAAATTAGAATTTTTTTTCCTATTAACTTGGTAACTTAATAAATTGCACACTCGAAGGTTAATTATGAGAGTACAAAAGTCATTCCTTCTCCATTGAAGGATTAAAGTAGACTTGAAAATAAAATATATGCTAAAATGAATATAATTCTTATAAAAAATATGAATTGAAAATTATACAAAAAAATATAACTTAATTAAAAAGGAAGTCCAAATATATATAGCCCGATCAAAACTAAATTCAATGGATTAAAATTGATTTAGCCAAATTTTGAGTCAACTGAAAAAGTTTGGACCCAACATGAAACCTAAATTTTAGACTTAAAAATTTAAGTTTGATCAAGGCTCAAGTGGGCTCTATCCTTTTAAAAAGTTCATAAGATCTATTGTTAACCATATTATCTAGCAAAGAAAGAAGTGAGATGGGTTGCATCTTTTTAGTAGTTGAAGTTATTATTAATTACAATAGTTGCTTTCGTTATTGTAATAATTACCTTAACCACTTAATATATTTTTATATAAAAAGTTGTTAAAGCAATTGCAACTTGAGATTCAACGTAATTAATGATAATACTTTTTGAAAGTACACTTCCTGGCCTGCTTTCATTTTTTCTTAAACATATAAAATTATCCTTAAATTAGAATCCCTTTTGAATAAGTTTTTTTTTAAAAGACTTTTGTATCTTTGTCTATAATATATGATTTCTCTCGTGTTAGACTTTAAGTGTAAATCTTTTTACTGGCAACTTTATCTAGTTTTTGACTTCCACGATGTACTACTTCTTCATTCTTCCCTTATACAATGATTTGGGATTATACCTTCTGAAGGACAAATATGGTTTTCAATCCTTTCACGCAACACTTCAATCCAAAATTTTGATGAAAATTCAGCTGTGGTGTTTAATATGTCCACAACCCCATAAAACCCTAATTAGGTTTGTGGCACCTTCTCCTCCGTTGGGTGTCGACAACTGGAGCCAGAAAACCAGCAAGAGAAGTTAGATAGAGGGATTGTTGGCATTGGTTATCATGCGGTGGACGGTTGCAACCAGTTCCTGACAGCCCGTGATGAAGGCATTTGAATGCCCTCAAATGCACCGTATGCAATTGCCACCGGAATTTTCATAGCAAGACGGTTGACGGTGTTGAGGGGTTGTATCACCACGACCAGCAATTCTCTCCTTACTGCGCCACCTCCTGCTGGGTACTTCCACCACCGTCTCGTCCTCTGGCACTATCGGCAGTTCCTGGGGGCGGTGTTGGTAGTGGGACAAGTGGCAGGTACTTTATGGAATCCCAGTAGTAGCGGGTGTGGTGGGACGAAGAAAAGGTTTAGGACTAAAGGATAAGATGTTGGAGTTGGCGTAGAGGCTTGGTGGGAGGATCCAAAGCTGGCGTGGAGCAGTTTCAAGTTGAGAAACGACATTTTCTTAAGGTTTGGATGCATAATAGCAAGCTCGTCCTCGATAACTTAATAAGACACATGTCGTACATGGATATTTACATATTTTAAAATAATAAAATTTATTTTTGTTTAATTTATTTTAAATGTTTTATAAATGTTAAAAAATATATTTAGTTATTTTAATAAAAATATTATAATTAAATTTGTATGTTTTTTGGGCTTTATATGCCAAGTTTAGATAATTAAAAAAAAGCAGTGGCCGTGGTTGTGGAAGCTTAGCATATCCTGCTTCCTGCGTACAAAAACAGGAAAAGCAAAACTCCTTAATAGAAATTCATACCAAGTACTTTGAAAAACAAAACAAAGAGGCTAGCGGCAAAAGAGAAAAAAATATACAAGTCTTCCATCTTCAAACATCGATAGGCAGTAGTGACTACTCAAAAAAACTTTTCCCAAAATAAAATAGCATGAAACTGGAAGAAGAAAGAAAAAGCTGCTCACTAAGTAGCCCAAGAGTATGATGAATCGGCTACCAATCAAAAGGGACTTAATAAAAGCTTCCACAGCCTTAACTTACTTATACTGACCCTAACACAGACTGCCACTCTCTCTCTCTAGATCTGTGGCTTGTGTGTGTGCATGTATATATATATATACATACACACACACACACTTACTGCAGAATTCCTACTTGTGTATTATATATACATGCGTTGTAGGAGCCTGGATCTGTACTATCACTAGCAGCCACTCCACTGACCCACACATACCTCTCACAACTACACACTCAGACACTCACCAGTGTGTCTGTTCTTTATACTTTTGCTTTGTAGGAAGCTATCTTTTTCACGTTTTGCAATGCCATACCCTTTAAGGGTGTGCTTGACTCCCATAAACGGTGTTGCAGAGATGCTCTTCCTTGTTTTTCAGCACATTAAAAGATGTATTCTAGTTCTAGAAGAGAAAGCCTCACTCTGCCTATCTCCTAACAAAAACAATCTTTACATATTACTAGGGTTTCGACTTTCGAGCTTTATAGTAAAACCCTTTCGAACTTTATAGTAAAACCTCATTCTTTTCCAGGCTTTATACAATGCAGCAGTAGCTCATGTTCAACAAGATTTCACCTTCATTCTTCATATGCGAGCATTCTAGCATTTTCCGTTATGACTACTTTAACGAATTCAAGCCAAATCCAAAATATTATTTGTGACGACAGAAAATACATGTAACCTGAGTTAAGCCTGTTAATCATGCAACGGTGGCAAGTACTACAGCTATACTAGTTAGATAGTTGTACTTTCCCAATTAATGAAGAAGTCGTATCAATCTGTAACATTGACGAGAAGAATCTTAAAAGCAATTTATACATTTTTTTCCTCTCCTGAACAGATATTAAACGTTATCAATGTCTTTATATAAACCAACAGAATGATTCTGCTGAATTAAAAGATGTCGAGATTAATGTCTACTCCACTGTTCCTTTAAACTCGAGTTTGATTTTAATAATATGACATGATCAACCATTGGTGACATCAAGATTAAAATTTCCATGAATGTTTTTGTACAGCTAAGTACTATACTCACTGATACAACAACCTTGCAGGACTTAGGTCCGAAGTATTGCATGCTTACTTTGAGAAATTTGTGAAAGCTACCTATTCCATGGCCTACAGAAACCCTGAATGCAATTTAACGTCTGATGAGTACCTAAATTCAATACATGAGACAGATCAGACCGAACCCACGATCTGGAATCGATCATGGATAAATTGATGGTGGGAGCTGTAAAACAAAGCAGTAACTGACAATTTTGGAGAGAGACATTACCATAACCCAGAACATATTTCACTTTAGTGGAAAGGCCAGTACGATATATCAAGACAAAAACAAACTAAAAAAAGTTGGGTTTGAATTTAGGTAGCCACACGAATCACTAAGAAAAAGAACACAACCAAAGTAGATATGTTTCTTTGAATCTAAAAAGAAAGCTTGAGGGACAAATCAACAAAATTAGAAGCATTAGATGCATTAGTACCCACTGCAACTGAAGCTTCCATGTCCTTGGAACAAGTGCTTTTATGATCACTACTTTTTCCTGGAAAAAACTCGTACTCCACTATAACTCTTCCATTCGCTGAATTTCCCTTCCGATGAACTGCCACGACCTCCATGCCCTACAAATTAATAAACCCACTTTCAGAATCACAATCTACAAATAACATCAAGAGGAAAGCTAATGTCAAATCAATTTCTAGACAATGGAGTTATACTATAACATGTAATCAACCGGGTTTCTTATGCATGAAGGATATATTTTATTTTGTTTCTTTTTACCACGTTGAGACTGTTATTGGCATACAAGTCTTTCTTTGTGGCTCTTAAGCTGAATTCATCATTGTAATCATCCGATCGAAACTTAGGAAATCGGAACCCTAGAAATTAGGTGATACTGATACCTCACACCCCTATCTCTTCTTTCACTATATACAATATGCTCCCCATCAAATTTCTTCTTCTGGGAAACAATCAAGTAATCATCTTGTCAAAGACAATATAAGTGAAAGATGGGGGGAAAAAAAAGAACTCTTCAAAATAAGTTTCCCATCCTTTTTCCTTGCGTTTTCTTTAAATCCAAGCAACACGGTTAATCGCGGACGTTGCTCAAAACCAAAAAGTAAAAATCAGACTAACAAGGTTAAATTTAATGAAACGAAACAAAGGGTATAAATATAATAATAAACTTCGGTGTTATTTCAAAAGCCAAATAGAAAAAGCACCAGATGTCTAGGACTCACTTGTAGCAATATTAGAAAATTAAGAAACCATTCATCTAATGCAAACCTTATAGCAAATATCACATCGAGTGTGAGCACACTGCTGTGTGATGATCTTTGGCATTGAAGAGAGCTCTTTCGAGGTCTCAAAAACAGCCGAAGCAGAATTACTACTACTCAACCCAAGCTGAACCGGAGCTCCAACCAAATATGGATTCGCAAAGAACTGATGACCCACTCCATAACCGCCCGACCCATTGCTGATAACCGAACCATACTGTACAGGAATGCGATTAACCTTAAGTGGGTCATCCACAGGTAGCTGAAGGTGGCTGAGGGAGTCCATTTGGTTGGCTTCAATCATCGTCTTTCTCCATTCTTGTAGCCTTAAACGCTCGAGTTGAGCCACACCCATGCCTCTTTGGGGAGGATGTTTCTTGCGAGGTGGGCATTTGCTGGGTTTTCTTCCTCGGGTACTACTATTTACGGGTCTAGGTTGATGAAAGGATTCGGTCTTAGTGGGTTCTTGGAGAAGAATAGAAATGGGTGTAGCCATTGACGAGAGTATCTTGAGACAAAACAAACAAACCCGCTAGTGTTTGTAACCTAAGACAAGAGAGAGGTGAAGAAGATGGTATAATGATACTGGTAAAGGACTTCCAAGGTTTTTGTGAGAAAGAGAGATGACAAAAGAATGGCTAGAGGAGAGGTGTGGGGTTTAAAGTAAGAGAAGTGATGAAGTGGCTAAAAAGAACATGGGTTTTTTGCTATTCTCTTCACCCATTCATCTATTTCCAGATGCTATTATATATCATGATCATATGGTCTTTCTTATTTGTAGAACATCTAATTATGATGGCCTGGACATAGTCATTGTCAAATGGTAATGCCAATAGCTAACTCCTGTTACCATGATCAGGAAGAAGAGGAGGAGTTAAACCTAAAACCACTCATAAGTTAATGCTCCTTCAGCTTTATTTACGTCTTACTACCAGCTTCAAAGGTTAGGAACACGCCGTTTTTACATTGGGCCCACTTACACGTGTCAAGACGTCGGACGATTTAGCCAATTGTACTAGACAAGGTCGGAGATGTGGGGTATTGTCCTCTGGGAAACATGTTCTAAAAAGCTAGCAGGTGGGGTAGTACTAGTAAGAGGCACGGCGTCAGTTTTGTCGGAATCGGCAAAATATCATTGGTTTTGTTTATATGTAGTTTTGTGACTAAGGAAACAAAAACGAAAAGGTTTTTGGTGCATGGAAGTAAATCTTTCCGTCTGCCACTTCAATGCTCATGATCTTCCTGATAATAGGGTTCTCTTCTCATGTATTTTGTGGGTCATCAGCAGATGTGATCGAGTGAGCTTAGTCTTAGTGAACTAGCACGTATAGCAGCCTCTGGCATCTGGGCAATCATAGAGAGTGAGATCTGGTCGCTGAAATTAGTATACATGAAGCTGCCCTAGCTACCATTATAGGCCTATAGCTTGCAATCATATCTTCTTCACATATATATGGAATCATGAAATGCTGTGTCCATGTGGTAGCATCTAGCTCTTTTATTGAGCTTTAAAGGATTGTCAATGTGATTAAGCTGTAATTACTTCATGCAGTTAACAAAAGTTAATTGGTGTTTGTATTATATTAGCCAATGAAGGAAATGGTTTTCAGGAAAATTTCCTTTGAACCTGTAAATATTTAAAGGAAAATGCTATGGATTGGTCCAGAAACAAATCCTTGAGATCTCTATCACATGAAAACTTTCCGTTGTGGGTTAGTCTAAGGCATCAAAAAGGTTGTCTCTCCCAAGTCAAGTATTTTTGGATGTAAAGAGCTAATCTGCCATATCCCAATGAGAACCTGTTTGATGGCTACCCACAAACACAAGGACCACGTCAAACAAACAAGCTGCTTTCACATTTCATGAAAATACCACTCACAAAATCCATAAGAACGTCTACTTTCCTTGTCCATGTTGATGGAGAACACACAACTTCCACAAGCACCCAATAGAAGTGATCTCAAAAAATCAAAGAGATTAGTTCCACCACACAAGCATAGACATAGACATAGACAAAGACATAAACCATATGGTGTTGTATGGAGCAGAAGAAAGAAAGCACACATCCCATCCCCCAAGAAATTGCACAAGTGCTTGATGGCTTCTTTCTTGCTGGAGATCCATCCCAAACCGCGTGACCAACCAAACGAGTGTCGATATGTGAAAGATCTCTGATCTCACGAATATTGTTGGACTAGGGTGTACGGATTCACGCCGTCCTCATAAGTAAGCCAGCATTCCACGCAAGCACATGAATAGACTCCAAGACCTTGATTCGTTTTTATCTAAACGGTAACTAAGGCCAATGGATTGAGGGACGTGGGACTAAATATCATTTGATTTCCGGGGTTCATGCCACGTGGCGATTGGTCCCCGCTTCATGATGTTGGATCTGATGATGGTGAAATGTATAGGGTACTACGGGGAGATGTTTGTTTAGTGTAGAATAGCATATATAGGATGCATGTTATTACAGTAGGCGGCTGGGAGAGAAAGTGGGAATAAGGAGATTTGGCACGTGTGAGATGAGATGGCACGTGGGAAGATGCTGGGTTTGGACAGACACGGTGGATTCTTGGTTTCTGAGAAGCAGATTGTGCCCTGCATGGAATTGGCATTAGGGATTTGTTGGTCTTTAATGTATTTTGTGTACAATCAATCATAGTCTATGTGGGGATCCGGCTTCGGGGTGACCACGAGTGGGGGGACCACATTGCACTTGTTTACCATACAACTCATGCTCTTTTCATTAGAATAAAGATGATCAAACCAAACTCATGATTAATAAGCTGGCATGCTAATCAATTATCTTTTCTGAGATTATCATTAATCAATCATGAATACGATAGTAGATGAATGCAGTGAATAATCTTATCTTTTAGCATATAAAGCAGTGAAATGGGAGAAGGAAGAACAAGTAGAGGGAGGTTGGTAATTTTGTGAGAGTTAGTTTTGGCTTTATGCAACTTGGTAAGAGATCCAACTATTTTGTAACAAAATCACCCCAAGATCCATCCTATCCTTGTCCTCACAACACTTGCATACCATAAAAAGCAAGGAGTAAGGACCACATCAGATGCTTATGTAATTATTTGGATCTCATTCTCAATCTCAACTGAGATTTCCTCTCTCAGTTTTACCACATTGCCCTAATTTGACCATTTTGTCCACAAGTGAACATCTTAGTACATATCTTGGTGTAAGATTTTATGGAGGGACAAAACAAAATCGAATACGAGGGGCACTGCAGATGTTGGGGATCATAAAATCCTGGCCGTTCAAGAAGGACAAATCTGCGCATCCAGTATTTGGTATTCTCTGGCATTTATGTACAGTTTGGTGTTATTTTTTGAAGATGAAAAGGTCACTGTCATTAGTTCAATTTTGCTTGGTACCTCATAAAAGAATAGACAATACAAGCAAAATGTTTCTGGACTCTGGAGAGACGCATCCTAACGGCACCCACCGCATCTATTACGACTAACAGGTCTAGTCCCTTATCCTGGAATCAAGACGATTTGATCCAATACTTACGGATTACTGTTTCTCTTTTCTGTTAAAAGTCTTGAATTTGGAGAGAGATTATAGCCATCTGTATAAAATAACTTGATGAAGAGAAGTGGAGTACATTTTGATACAGAATCTGTCGTAGTAACCGATCAATTGTCTTCCTTGCATTCTCACCTAATACGAAGGCATTTGTTCCTAAGCTAAGACCACAAATTTTGAATCCCAAACTTATTAGCAAGAGGACCTCCTTTTGCAATTAAAAAGAAAACTATATATATAATATTGATAAAAAAATAATATCAATTTACAACATGAGCTTCTGTCATTATTCACTCGACGTTTTCATATGCTACACTAACAGGAAGTTTGAATGATGCACATAGCATCCACTTTCCAGGTGCAACAAGACGTACCCTGCGCATTTCTACGCAAACTGCCACCTCCTTTAATGCAATTCTTACCCGCTGTGCGTAAATTGTTCAAGAATCACAAGATAAGACATCAGATGCTGCATGAAGGAAGATATATGCCAGGAATATGTACATGAAACCAACCACATATTGAGAATGGAAATTTCAAACCTCATGAAAGTCGAACTCTGGATCTTCAGCTTTTGAGAATCCATAAACATGGATCGTTGGCAACTTATATTCTCTAGTCTTGGGCGCGTCTCCAAATATTCCCCTAAAAGCATCTTTCAACATAGGCAAAAACATTTAGTTGTGGATACAAATATTCAAGCCTAATCAATCTGAAATTTCATCAGTTTAAAAGTACATGTCCTGGTCAGTTACGGGTTCATGATAACGAAACTATGGCGAAGGACATTTTTCTTGGTAAGAAATGAAAAGAAATATTTCGATGTTTCATAGACCTTGTCTATGCAAGTTTCGCCCATGAAAAGCAGTCAAAATCACACCAGCCATACACCAAACTTGATAGCGCCGGGTAAGAAAACTGGTTGTAGTTGATTAATGAATGACCCAGACGTTTCACTCCCTATACAAGCAGGCATTTGAACATAACAGGTGCAATTATTACGTATCAATATCCCCCCTAGCCAAATTTGATAAAATTCACAAGATCACTTTGAAGAGTTGAAACTAAGCTTACAAATCAGAAAGAATTCCAAGAAATTGTTGCCAGATGAAGTAACCTAAGCATGTCCACTACCCCCAAGACCACAGCCTCAAGAGGAATATTGAAGGTAAACTTCAGTTAAGTAGACATATTATTCAATGAATCATGCAACTTCTTACAATCTCATGTGTGTCCAAGGACAACAATGTATGATAACATACCGAGATATTCCACAGCATCATTTGGCAGATTCATAACCACCTGTGTGATAGAATGAGCTTTGTCACTTGTAAACATAGCATTGATGAACCTCCTTCCATCCATGTTAAAGACCTAGACAGTGACAAGCAAGATTCTCAATATGAAGCTTGACACTAAAGAATTACGTGTGGCAGATTACCCAGCAACTAATTATCTGTGTAATTCTACACGTTCCTGTGTTTGATGAATATGAATAACGGAAAGTTTATACAGTGAGATTGACGGCATTGTCTGACAACAAAAAAAAGTGACTTAATTAAGTTGACCAAGTCTTAATTAAGTTGACCAAGTGCCAGCATTGTCAGCAGAATTTGTACTAGAAATATAAAATATAACTATATTTTCATCACAATTCATCACATATCAAAAAATTTGAAAAGGGAAGTGTCTGCTTCTAAAAAGTTAATGGCAATAGGTCTCAAGTTATTGTTGTCTGTCTTTATGGCTATTTTGGATCTTCATAACAGAAGGATGAATAGAGATGTGCAACATGAAAATGAACTATTAACTGGAAAGTCAGTTATACCCTGATCTTTCTCTCAAGCTTGTTGAGAACACTATTTCTCTCCAGATAATCAACTGCATGAGGATTCAAATCATTGGCATATACGCGCTTGACTATCTTTGCAGCAGATATAGCTATTGGACCGACCCCGGAAAAGACATCACCTGTCAATTTGCACAAATGATCAGCAAACAAAAGTAAACAATGATTTTATCTTGTGCAGAAATTTAACAGAAACAAAAGTTGATAAAACGGAAGTACATTGCAAAAGTACAGAACAAGATACCAACAGCCTTCTAAACTAAAAACCAAAGAAAACATGACAAACAGAGAAAATTAGAACAGTAAAATCCACTAATAACAGCCATGTCTTCAAAGCAGAAGAAAGGAAATTCTGTGGTAGTAATCCTGTCACAAGGGCAACCTTCATTTGTTTTCCTACCAACTTTGTTTCTCTCACCCTTCAAAATAGTGCTGCTATTAAGTTCGATAGAACTGTCAAACTTTATCAATGGTCAAAATGATAGCCTACAAACTAACAGTTCTAAGCAGATATTTCAACAGTTCAGCAGGTATGTAAACTAGAATTATGAAAAGACTCGAACATACAAACAACATCATCTCTAGTAAAGCCATTGAGCAGTCTTTGTCTTTCAGTTGCAAGCCTCGAGTTCCAATACCTGCATAAAAAATGAAATTCTTAATGTTACTAGCACATAAACTCTCTCTGGTATTGTTCCCTGAACAATATTTATGTAATAAAATAAGATGGGAGATGCATCAATGCATCCACCAGTATTATAGATGAAAAACTTAAGGATTTAGTAACCACAAAATTATTGAGAGGCGGAGAGAAGAAACAATTACAAAAAAAAGAAATCTTTAGATGACCGCAAGAGAAATGAACAAAGTGATTTAAGAATCTCATGATGAAATTGGTAGCTTCATTTTGGAGATTAAACGAAGGGAGGTTTCAGATTCAGGAGATAATTGCCTATTGAGGCCCTCAACTCTCCTGAGGATGTTGTAGAAGAGTAAATGGTTAATTCAGAAATCTAACGAATTGCTCATGGAGCCACCATCACGCATTAATACCTGTAGCATGATGACGTTATGTTCAAAACATGGAATCCAAAGAGCATGAGATGTTAAAATGTTGGATATCATAATGCAAAGGACAGATCATGAGATTTCAGACAACTTAAAAGAAACTTGTTCTCAAACAGCATGAGACAACAGACATGTAAATTTTGAGTCAATCTCAATGAATTTGTTGGAAAAGTGTACGTACACTGTAGCCAAATCAACATTAAATCGTAGTCCATTCTCAACAACCATGGTAACAAGAGAGTGATTTCCAGCTAAAACCTCAAGTTGCATTGTTCTGTAATCATTATGTATGGCATCAATCTTGTTAACAACTGTCTGTATCTTTGGTTTATGTTTATCCAGAACAACCTGTAATAGAATGCTCGTAACATTACAAAAACTTAATAAGAGATTATTTATTCCTTCATTTATGTGTTTTCATAAAAAGCACCTTTGCTATGAGCTTCTTGTAAGGCAGATGCTCGTCTCTCAAATTCAGGTGAGCAATATGCCCAACTGTCTCAAAAGCTGACGGGACAATCATATCTTTTGGTAACAAAGTCTCCAAGACCTGTAAAGATGATTAAATATTAGAGATCCAGTTGTCTGGCAACCCTTTGGCAACCCCTAGTGCAGCAAGCTCCATTGCTTTACAGTTGAGAGTGATCAGTAACCTTCTCAACAGCTTATTTAACTAAAGAGTGTTATGGAAAAGAGAACTTCTGGAAAGTTAAAGACTTTCAAAGTAAATTCGTTTAAAGAGCAACGGTAAACTATCAGCTTGAAGCGCACTCAACATAAGTTTTATTACTCGAGCTTGGTTTGACTCAACTAGCTCTTTAGAAAACTCCATGCATGACCAGATCAGAATCTTAAGTTTGATTAATTGGCATCATAATACCAAAAGCTTAAATGAAAAAAAGCAGCATGCATGACACTGATGACCATTATGACACTGTTAAAGAGCGTATCCAATTTACAAGGGACAGTTTTTCCTATTTTACTTTTCCCTTTATGAGAGCCAGGAAATTCCTTGAACGACTTAAGAAAAATGATTGATATCTTCGGCCTACGTAGATAAAACTTAACAAACAAAAACAGAGAGAGTATGAACATAAAAGAACTCAAGGGTATGTCTACCTCATTCGTCTGCCAGTATTCATAAAACAAAGTCAACTTGCATCTAACGAGCTCAAAGGTCGATGTCGAGTTGTCCTTCATTGCTTCCTCAAATGCAACCTGAAGGGTACAATATCAGATGTAATCTCCAGACGCACAAGCATATAATATAATGAAACCTATTATATCAATAAATTTACACAACAAATCACAGTAGAAAGCATTACATGATTCGGCAAGTGTATCCTAGCAACTAGTTGCACAACTAACCCAGCTCCGATCAGTTCAACAAGGAACTAACAAGCAAGTGAATTACAATCAAGGCCTTGATGTTGCGTATATATTTAATCTTGGCAAAGACAATTGCAATCAGTTCCCACACATTAAGGCAGAAAAATTACTCCAGCATGACAAATATAATTCCCCACACAATTGGAGATAGTACCAAGCTCAGACCTTCATTAGTGAAACAATAACTCAGGATTGACAAATAAAATTCCACAGATACTTGGACATAAAGCCAAACTCAGACCTTCATCATTTAAATATTTGACCACAAACAATCTTCCATAGATGACATGCATTAGTTAATCAATTCTTATACTGGAGTTTAAAGCTGAATGTTTGTATCCAACTGTCGAAGCCATAACAAATACAACATGAGATCTTGTAAGACTATGAGTCAGTAAACAACATCACTACATAAAATAATTATCCACCTACTAAATTTCAAGATGATATGCAACAGTATGCCAATACAGGACACTCACGCAATGTTGAATAAAGCATAAGAATAGAGGTCCACCATCATGTAAAATACTTCAGAAAAATGTTTAATATGTAGGTAGAACAGTCATTCCCTGCCATCTAAGACAGCATTCTTATCATTTTCATGTGGCATTTCGTTCAAGCTAGGAACAAGAAGCTTCAGAGTTCTCATATTCAGTGTCAAACTTCATTCTTGCCAAAACCGATAAAAGAGACGAGCATCTATGGCCTCCATCCCTTGATCTAGTAAAATACATTTTTCTTGAAATCACTCCGCAGCAACACTTACCTTTAATCTAATATCAAGGCAAAAGAGGAACAAAATATACATGAATAATCTTAACCTTTTATTTTAAGCTTTCCGAAGAATATCTAAAAAAGGCAACTATAACAATTGTCATTGTACGACATCTCAGAAAAACAAACAATGTATACAGGAAAAAGCGTTCAAATTCAAGCCACAATAAAGAAAATCAACTCATAAAGCATCAAATAAACCCTTTTGCAACTTTACTTCAAATTGGTGACTAAACATATTATCAATAATGACAAGAAAATACATACACATGAATAGCACAGTCAAGGACTCAGATATATCGGATTAGCCACCTTGATAGCCCGAGGCAACTCCTCCATTCTTTTCTCTGCATACCTTTCATCCAAAAGCAACAATCTTGTAGACCCCTTCCATTTCCATTTCCCCTTAAACTCATCCCCCAACAAACCCTTCCAATTCTCTCCTTGCTCCTCTTCCTCAACAACCTCCACCACGGCAAACTCATTCTTTCGATTCCTCTCATTCCCCTCACTGCCCCCATCTCCATTCTCCTCCTTCCTCTTCTTTTTCCTTTTCGGCCGCGAAATCTTAGCCAAGTTTCTGAATTTAACATATCCTTTTGAATTAAACTCCCTTGCCAATTTTTCCCTGTATAAAACAAGGCTTAAACTTTCGCCACCTCCCTCTTCTTTGCCATAAGTCCTCGGGTCCAGCAAAACAAGGTCTCCATGCTCCGCTTCCTCATCTTCTATTTTCCTCGAGTCTCCAAGTAAAGAAACAAACTCTTCTCCAACTTCATCCCCAGGAACTCTAGCAATATTACGAATCCTAGGCCAATTCAATAAATGGCCACGAAGCCTATTCTCTAAAGCAAAGCAATCCTTCGCAGGAACTCGAAGAGCAGCAATGTCAAACTCCCGAGTAAATTCCTCTTCGGCAATTGCTTTCTCCTCTTCACCCCCATCTTCCTTGCATTGGTCCAGCAGTTTTCGATCAGCTGTTTTCTCAAAATCATATGGGTATTGAGACGGTATTTTGCCCTTCGAAAGAGAGGGACCATAAGGGAAAGTTTGACAAGTAAACGCATGAGCAGCTATGCATAACTGAGAAACAAAAGTAAGGTCAGGACGAGAGGGATTAAGAGAAACTAAGATGGCTGGACAGAAGCTAGTGAAAGGGAGAGAGATGGGTCGGAAAAACAACTTGGCCACCATCGATACACTGGTTGATTACTGTTGGATAGCGCGAAGATGGAAATCCAAGTGTTAGACACTTCCTCTCTAAGGTGAAACTTTGGATGAGACGGTATAAATAAATTATAATGTAACATAATATTAGAAAATTATTATTTGAAAAATACGAAAAGATTTATACTGTCATATAATATTATATTATTTAAATAAAGAGTTTATAATATAAAATAGTGTAAGATTGTTTATTATTTTACATTCTTTTTTAAATTTTTAAAAATTCTCATTTTTACTGTTTGTTTAGATTAAAAATCTCCCAAATTAAAATTTTTTTATTTTTATTATTTGAATTAGATTCTATCTAATTTTATTTTATTATAAACTCTTTTTTTAAAGGATGAAATAATATTTTATTTTATTAATAAACCCAACCAAACGTACCTTAGGCTTTTAGCATTTATTATTAACAAAATATTATTAGACATACTCCTTTTTTCTTTTCTTTTTTTCAAATTTTAGAATAAGTAATATCTTTATTGATCATATACAATATAACCTACTCGTTGAATAACATATATTTATTCGACTTCTATTTTCTCGATGTTGTTCGTTTGATGTCATATATCATTTCATTAAATTGATTTAAGGATTTTAAGTACATACTTCAACTAAATTAAAATTAACATTCAAGAATTTTATATTATTCCGTTTGTAATATAAAATTTTAATTTTTTAATGTTTAATATGATTTACGTATAATTATTTTTTGAAAAACATCAATTAACAAAAATTGGAGAAAGTTACTATTTTGTTAAACTGAACTCATCACACAAAATTAAGAAGAGACAACTGTAGCCTGCTTTTCTGCAAAAACCTGAGTGGCTGTATAGTTGGCAAGTATATACACTTAAAAATCATTTGTTTATCCTATTTGACCTTATTTTAGTAGCAAATTCCTTTCTAGTAGTCCTTCCGTGATGATCTTCGTTTCAGCGATCTCTTATTAATCAACCCAGGCACATAGTACAGCCATCCTGCTGTGAGTAATGTAGCAGATGCCTTGCCACAGAATGCTAGTGCCAAGAGACATACAATAACCAAGTATATACCAACATTAGAACTTTTACTACCTTCTCTCTTTTCTTGAAATTTTTTATCCTGTTTTGGCTTTGATAAAACCGGATTCAATGGATTTTCCTTCGAATGTGACGAGGCAGGTGAAGTCGCTGTAGAAGACTTGCTAGTGTTACTTCCATCAAATTTCTTGGAAACTTCTACGAGGATTACGTTTGTGGGATTCTTTGCCACGACTTGGTTTGCAACGCGTTTCGATAGGCTCCTGTTTGAATGGAACAATTTTTTTAAGACTTCTGTTCTCTTAATCTTCTTGGCCTGCAATAGACGGAAAGTACTCGGCAAATCAGTACGCCATGAAAAAACATACTAAAAGGAAGTTCATCCATTCCCATGCGAAACTTCCTTAGAGAGTAAAGAGAAAGAAGCAATAGCACTTCTAGTACATTGACCAGAACGAGGAAAGGTGAAAAAAAAAAATTAGCGAGGAAGAAGAAGAAGAGGAGGAAGGATTAATGACCAAGAGAAGAAGAAGAAAGAGAAGGACTAGTAATTATCACTGGATAATTATCATCAATACACAAACCATAGGGGAAATACAAGTTGGATGCTAAACCATCAAAAACAGAGGAATAATTAGGTATCCTAATCAGATATCAGAAAAGGATATCTTTTTCTAACCTAAAAATCTTTGTAATATATGGAAATTGGTTGATCATTTTGATGAAGAAAAACACATGCAGCGCATATTAATCAGGACAAAGTTAAGAAAGAAGCCACGTACTAACCAATGAGGTCTCGAACAGGACAGCCTTCAGAACACGTTTGAAACTCTGTTGATTTCTCTTCTTCTGTCTGAAGGTCAACTCTTTATT
The DNA here is from genome assembly GCA_025629825.1 of Erythroxylum guanchezii. NCBI lineage: Eukaryota > Viridiplantae > Streptophyta > Magnoliopsida > Malpighiales > Erythroxylaceae > Erythroxylum > Erythroxylum guanchezii. The sequence goes on from JAOTAX010000198.1 coordinate 44,424,415, forward strand.
TGGTGGTAAGTCGTGAAACAAACTAGGAATAAGCCCTTCACCTTTACCTTCAATCTTAGCATTCTTCGAACCAGACTTTTTTACAGGTACATCCCCGCCACATTTCTCAGTTGCCACATCCACCGGTCTACTACAACACGCAAAGAACATGTGAAGGGTCTGCTTGCTGCCGGTTCCTTCCTTGTTCATAGAACAAACGTTGTTGGTCTTGTCCAAGTTCATGGAGACGTTTGTATAAATGTATAGCCTATATATGAAACAGAAAGGTACTATGGCAGGACCTACGTGGCGGTTGAATCCTAGTGAATAGGCGGGGACTTAAGGGGGTGGTTTTTTGGGAGAGAAAATGAAGGAGAATGTGAGAAATCGTGAAAATTGTACGTGCGTGGGCGTGTGTTTGTGTTGCGTCTGAAACTTTATTGTTTTGGATTGAGTTTATTTATAGGGTTGCGTCTTTTAGAGTGGTTTTCCAATACGCGTTAGACACCGCTCTTTGTAGGCTTCATCAAACACATACATACGCCATATAATACATTCTATGACATTAGGGTTTTGCATGTGTAGCAAATTTGGTATCCATATAGCTAGGATTTTGCTATTCTCAGATCAAACATGTCAGGCAGGGCCGACGATAGATATACAAGAGTAAGTAAAGTAATTTTATCTTATGGAGTTTGATGAAAATTAAGATGTATACTTGAGTAGTAGCCGTCTTTGATGTCAGGTTTCATATTTAATTATAGTTTACACTTAATTTTCATATTGAATTTTATACATTATTTTGCGGACAAGGAGAGGTAGCCTTAGTTGTATCTATCACCTCCCAATTTGGAAATTATTTTAAGGTGAAAGATCCAACAAGCGTTATGTGTTCATCATTTATTTCTGTGGCTTGGGAAACAAGTTGGATCATTTTCAATAAAACCATTTAGAAAAGCAACCAATTAAGATAGTTTGACCGCAAAATTAAGCTGATTGGTCTTATGTCGATTGCTTCAAATCTGAAAGCATTGTTGTACTTTAAACAATTACCACTCCAATACCGTTCAAGTTCTATGCTTTAAAATTTGAGAAAAGGTTAGCCTAAACAAACGAAACAAAAGGATTTGTGTTTGTGGAATTAAGTCTAAAATCATGTCGCTGTCGTATGAATTTCGATTGGCACGGCATGCATTCCTTGTTTTCCTCTTTAATATTGTTCTTTTAAGAGTTTCTACTCTACTCCAATTATTTATTCAATATAAAATTTTAGGATTAGATTCTCTGCACAAAAGGCCTTTACGTAAATTTTAACAATATAATTATAATTTTTTAAAAAGAATTAAATTAAAAAAGAAATTTTATATTTTATTTTAAAATTTTAAATCTTTTAATATTATATATTGTAGAATCTTTTTTATTTCTAATTAAATTCTACAATCTTAAAAATATAACTTCATGGTACAAAATGTACTTTCTATTAAAAACAATGTATAAAGTAAAAAATAGCGGAAACCAATTATTTTCTTCTTTTGTCAAGTCATTTTTTTTCATTAAAATTAATACTTTGTAAGTTAAGTTATTTTTAAAAAATTATTAAAATTTGATTTTAAAAGTCAAATTTTGATACTAATATAAAAATTAAAACATAGTATAAAATTCGTCTTAATTACTTTTAAGTTTTTTAGACCTCATTTAATGACCCATAATAAATAAAATAGGAATGAGTTTGGAAAGTGAAAATGAGAATAAGAATGACATTTTTTATTATATTTAGTATTTAATAGATTAATCATTTTAATAATTATGTTAGTATTTCGTGTTAAATATTACAAATGATGACGAAAAATATTTTGGTTATATTTAGTGATTATATGATTTTTTTGTAAATAATTAATCAAAATGTTTTGTATTTTAATGAATAATTAATCAAAATTATTTTTAATGATTTAATAAATTATTAATTTTCAGATAATTTTGAACTATTTTTACAAGAAGAATAAAATTACAGAAATTAAAATGTTTACTTTATTTAATATAGTATTAATAAAATTAAATTAAATATAAAAGACTAAATATGTAATTTTGATAATAATATTATAATAATAAGTAATAAAATATTTATAGTATTTTGATAGCATCTTACTGACTGTTTATTTGTTATTTGTTATTTTTGATATTTGACTATATTATACTCACAATCCTCCTAAGAATAAAAATACATGACTATTTCTTATTTTATCATTTCTTATTTTATCCATTCTTAGTTATTAAACAGTGAAAAACTAAGGAATCAAATGTTGTATTTCCATTTTCACTTCTTTATTACTAGTTACCAAATAATATGTTATTGTTTTTCTTGATTTCCCTTTTTCATATAAAGGTAAAGAAAAGAAAATGATAAGAAATTGCAAGAAATATGAGTTGAGAATATTTAAAAGACATCTCGCCATCTGTTGGTTACTTTTTATGATCAACCTAGAATTCGAGCATATTAGGGAAAATTTCTCCAATAATTTACCTATGAATTCTTATCAAAATTATAGGTGTAGCTAAAAAAACTTAGAAAATGAAATCTCAAGCTACCAAAATGCTAAAAAGTATTGAAATAAGGTTTAAACTAAAGAGACAGTTTGATTTAGATAAAGGAAAAGTATAAGCTACAAAAAAAATTTGAAATAAAGATAAGTATACAATGCAAAGAAAATTGGAAATAATAAGAAGTGTTTTTGTTAGAGTAATCTAATTGTCTTTTCGTGTTTATTATGTCTAAGGTTATCTACTGGGGAATATATATAATCTTCTCAACTTCGACTTGCTCAAACAGATTGGTTGTAATTGTTTAACTTCTAACTCACTTCCCATATTCTACCTAACTGCCTACACACTATTTTCCCAACTTTAACAGCTTTAAACATTTTTCTTGTAACTGTTCAACTTTCAACCCATTTTCCATTTTGGCCAAGTTTAGACTAACTACCTCTATGCAGTATTGTTTTCAAAACACATGTTAATTATGTATGAGCTGTTTGGACTTCTTGAATCCTAAAGTTCTCAACTGATTCCTATGTCCATGAATTATCTGTCTAAATGACTTTTAGGATTTTTCGTATTTAGGCCTTTTCAATTTTGGGTCAAATGGGATGAAGTATTTCTAGGCTATCAATATATCCATGCATATGTTTGGTTGGGCAAATCAATTTTCTAGACTTCTAAAGTTATCAATGTTTGCATGAGCAAATTCCATATCATTAAATTGACCTTCATCCTTTATCAAGAATTCGTCCTTCTCAAAAATTAGCTGGACATTTTCACACCCTTTTAACTCTTCAGACTTATCTATGGTCTTTTGCATTCATAATTTAACTTTTGTAGCTACTGTAGCTTCTTTCTGTAAAAGTCTATTCATTAGGTTACTCTTCACATCTAATAGCAGTTGTAAATCAAACTTTGTTGCATTAACAATTGCAACCAGTAGAAATGGATCTTCATTTATCAATATGGTTTAGTTAACTTTAGCGAACAACAAAATTCCCTTGTTAATTAAATCTTGGATAACAATCTTAAACCCCCAACATGAATTCTTTAGGTAACTTAATGTATTTTGGTATTTGCAGCAATCTCTCCATCTGATTTCTTTATTTGTGAAAATTTTATGCTTTAACGATAAAGTAGTGAATTTTTCTTGTAACAAGAAATCAAATATTTCCTATGTTTTGGAGGTGTTAAAGGTTTACTAATTTTGAGTGGTCAAAGCCTATATTTTCCTTTTAACTTCAACAGATTTATGTTTTAAAGAAGGGTAAACACAAGCTCCAAGGATATTAACCTTGACTACTACTAAATCAAATGAATTTGTCTTTATAACATAAATACCCATTGAATTCTTTTTATAATGTCCTTTTTCCTTAAAAAGTTCTTCGTATTCAAATAACTTTAATGTCAATTCGTAGAAATCATGAAATTTTATACCTTGAAAATTTTTATGCAATTTAATATTGAGACCCTTTTGAGTTTAATATTGAGACCCCTTTGAGCTAACTTCATATATTTAGTCTTTAAGAATGCAATCCGATATTTACTTCTCATCTTCTTGGATTGGGTGATGAAGATGCCAACATTCTCACTACTTTTCTAAGTAACTTTCGACAATTCTGCTATACTAACTTCGGATTCAATCCAGAAAAATTGAGGATGAAACAATTTTTTTGTAACACCCCACTCCCGCAAGACCCGAACCCGACATCGATGGTGATATCCGAGTCCGTGCTCGCAAAGGTGGCGTGCTAGGGCACTTAATCATTCAAAAGTCGGTGTAATTATTTTTTTTATTTCACTAACATACTTTGCATAAATTGATATTCAGATCTGGCCTACTTTCATTCATAAATATCTTCAGTCATAACAATACACTCAACAGGATTTCAATAGCCATTTAAGGCCCATTACAGAGATAAAATATTTTCAGTTATAAAGATTTTGCATTACAACATAAATTCATTTGTATACACATGATGCAAAAATTTTGGAATCCATTGTTTATACAAAAATTGCGGAATACAAATTTGTACAAAAATAATAAAATACAAATTACAGACGCGAACTGATCCCAACCCCTTCCTTCTTCACTCACATGCAGTGGGGATACTCCCGTTTGCCTAACGGGGTATTCTTCTGAGTCCTGAAAAATATTTGCAAATTTTGGGTGAGTTTTGTGAACTCAATGAGTAACCATCATCGATGGCTCATCCAATCACATAACATATAATTCACATAATTACACATTGCACACTTCACATTCAATGCAATTTAATCACTCATATTATGCATATGCAGTGCACATGAGACCCACTTTTCATTTGTTATTTTGTTGTGATCGAGTGCCTAAACTGTCCCATATAGGGCTCATTGATAAGTGTCCCTTATCCACTTGGCAAATATAGGGCTCATTAAACGGTGAGCCTGAGGCTCTGACTCAGTTTTGAGCTCGCAGCTCATTGTCACTCGTTGAGCTTTAAGCTCTGATCGTTGGCTACTCTGGTCACAACAGCCATTATATTTCATGCATTCATGAAATGGAATGCATCACTCACACTTGCATAAACTCATTCATTCCCATATCATCGGACCTCAGTCCCGCATTCAACATTAGAGTTTAGAGTTGAGTATCACTTTCCATTTACATGCCAATGCATATTCAGAACACATTTAACAATCACATTAAGTACACTTAGTTTGTCCAATTCACATTTAATGAGCACTTCAATAGCCCAATCAAACATTGCATCATCGGACCTTCTATCCAGAAACCAATACAATCAATCACATTCATATAATAAGTCAATAGTCATTCAATACAAAAATTCAACAAAACAATAATAAAATGAGACCATCTCAGTCTACTCACAGTACGCTCCAGATTAGCAATTGCTTCCTGGATCTGGAAACTCCTTAATGTGGGCGCTTATCCTGCACATCGACATTATGTCGTATATACATTACACATACATTAATACTTGCACAATTATGAGCATTCATGTAATGCACACGTGTGTATATGGAATATGTAC
>JAOTAX010000198.1:44430063-44444566 GCA_025629825.1 Erythroxylum guanchezii
TTAATGTTTTATTATTGTGATGCCATGTGGAGTATAATGATGTTTGTCTGTAGTTCTCTCTTATCATAGGATATGTATCAGAATGATCTACGGGCGTCCCGGTGTGTACCCTACGGTAAGGGGGCGCTATATAACTAATTGTTGGCTATTTTCACAATTAATGACAAATGTGTCATAGAAACATCTTCTCTTTTATAAAGAGAAACATATTTTTCATCAATAGATGAAGCAATTGGGAAGTGATTGTATTCGTTAATTTTTATCGCATTTGACGCAGGATGCCCTCCAAGCTTTGGTGATTTGTTTTTATAAAGAAGGAGAATTCTTCCTAGTGATTCGTACCAGAGCGGAAGAAAGTTTATTCACCTTCTTTATCATTATTTTGATTACCTTAATTGTAGAAGCTGAGTTGGACTTCAAGTATAGAATTTCATTTATACAAACAACCTCATTTCATGTTGATGGTTGCAGCAATTTTGGACATTTTTCCAATTGGAGAGTTAGTTAAAGGTCGTTGGGAGACAAATGCACAACTCTCTAAATGATCAACCACATATTAACAACAAGAAATGACTCTTTAAGTTGCAGTAGCAAAAAAATATGAGAAGAAACTAAATGATGAAACAAACACCAAGATTTAACCTAGAGAACTCCAATGTAGAGGGAAAAATCACTGAACAAATTGATAAATAAATCTACTAAACTCAATAAGGATTTACAGAAAAAGTTGATCGCTTACCCCTTACAACAACAAATTGTCTCCCAAAGTTGCAGGATTAAAACCAAAGTTGATATCACAATCAACAAACCCTCAAACCAATCCCAAAAACAATCAAACAAGGATGATAATCTAAACCTCTTTGTCTTCTCACTGTTTTTTCTAACTTTTGGTCATTGTGACTGCACCCTCTATCTCATGTTGACTTGGAGCAAGACTCAACCATTTATAGGCACCTCTGGCTTGATAGCTTCAGAATCCTAACTGAACTCAACTAGCTATATTACATCTTATCTTAATCAGATTACATCACATTATCCAACAAAATGACATCCTCATCTAAATAGGACTCTATCTGATAGGATTTATCTACATCCTAACTAATAAGATAAGAGATTACATCTATCCAGGAATAATACATCCATATTCACAAAGATCTCCACTATCTTTAGATGATCCTCCCACACAATCTTTTATCTTTTAGAGGTGATGTCTATCTACTGTAATCTTATCCACCACATCATCTAAGATCTCAAAATAGGGTTGGACGCTCAACAATCTCTCCCTCCAGCCCAAATATGGTGAAGAAATGTTATTCTCCATCATCTACTTGAGGTTCATCCCAACAAGTTTACTACAAAGCTCATGCTTGTTTCCGGGAACCACTTTAATCAGTATATCAACACTATTCAAATCTATATAAACCTTCTTCAACATTAATTATTACTCTTCTATCATGAATCTTAACCAATGATATCGAACGTCTTCACAAAATGCAATCTCTTGCACATCCTCAGGCTCCCCCTCAACAGTAAGTAACAAGTACTCAGAACTTAGATATCTTCTGAAAGGCCTTTTCTCCCTTGTCGACTTTTGAAGCTGTGTCTCATCAACTATTGTATCTTACTGTCCTCCTACTTATTATGCTCAATAGAGTCATAGACATTTGAATGCACCAATTCCAATAACTTTAACTTCCTTGTAAATCTTCTCATGAGAGAGACTTTATATGTTGAGAGTTCTTAACTGGGATAAGGGATTTACTAGCCAACAACTTTAATCATTTCCCACTGACGTGCCCAATCGTCGATTCCACATATTTGGTGAAGTTTCCTCTTCGACTATGTATAGTTCTCCACCACCATATACTTTTAAATGTGTCTTATACAGTGAGCAACATAACTCTCCTCGAGTTGTTGTCATTATGCCTTTAGATAGTTTCCACTTCCTATCCCCAAAAGTGTGGTGAAATCCTCCTTAATTTTACGCATTCATCGATAACAAATGTAGTCTTAGATTGGGGATGCGTCGTACATCTTTCAAGGTTAATAAGCATTTGATGCTTATCTGAACTCGGATATCTCCTACACCGATTATCTTAGCGAAACTTTAGTTTCTCATCTTGATGCTCCCAAAATCTCTACTTTTGTAGCTTGAGAAGTATTCATTCTTTGGAACACAATAATACCTTTGGAACACAATAATAAGATGCTCACGTTTCGATTAGCCATTCTGAACCAACATTGTTGACATGGAAGTATTCACTAGTTGACAAATCCATACTTAAAGCAGTTCTAACTATAATCTTATCATCATCGTCATCCTTATGAGCTTCCTTTTATTGATCCCTCTTCCACTTATAGCAAAACCCCTTAATGTGTCCTGGGTTGTCGAAATAGTGACACGTATTCACATCTTCGTCACCTTTGAACTTTGAATTGTTTTTAGACTTACTATGACGATTGGGACCCCTACTCTTGTTCCTTCTCCTGTTTTTTGTCACAAAAGCCTACACGTTGTCAACTTCAATCTCCTTTCTTTGGATTTCTTCATTAAACATACTTTCTTTGATTACATCCAAAGAAAACATACCTTCAGGAGCAGAGTTGCTAATAATCACCGGTAGCATTTCCCAGCTATCCAGTAACAAACTCAATAGGAAAAAGCTTGTAACTCATCGTTAAGAATGATCTTCATAATTGCAAGCTTATTGATTATGTCCTGGAAATCACTTAGATGCTCCGAAATTGATTTCCTAGCCTTCAACTTCAAATTCACAAGCCTCTTAATCAAAGAGTCCTTGTTACGAATAGTCTTCCTTTCATATAGACTTTCTAGCTTCTTCCATAACTCAAAAGGATCTATTTCTTAAGATACATGGTTAAATATGCTGATATCAATCTATTGTCTGATAATGCCCAGAGTTTTATGCTTCATCTTTTTCCCATTTTTTGCTCGATTTCTTTTCAGGTTTTGAAAGAACATCATCCTTCACACCTCTGTCCACATCAATAGGATCAAAGAAATCCTCGAATACAAAAGGTCCTCCAACATGGGCCTCCAAATCGAGTAACTTGATAACGTTAACTTGACCATAAAGCTACTTCCACCTTCCATTAGAATGGCTCTTATATCACTTGTTGGAAGAAAAATACACAACTCTCTAAAAGATCAATGAAATATTAACGACAATAAATAACTCTTCAATTTGTAGCAATAGAAAAATATAAGAAGAAACTAAACGATAACACAAACACCAAGATTTAATGTAGAAAACTCTCCAATGTAGAGGGGGAAAACTATGAGACAAACTGACAAATAAATCCATTAAACCCAATAAGGATTTACAGAAGAAAAAAAAATTGATCTCTCACCCCACACAACAATAAGTTGTCTCACACAATTTCAGAATTGAAACCAAAGTTGATATCACAATCAACAAATCCTTAAACCAATCTCAAATACAAGCAAACAAGGATGAGAATCTAACCCTCATTGCCATCTCACTATTTTTTTCTCACTTTTAGACATTGTGATCGCACTCTCTATTTTAGTTCACCTGGACCAAGACTCAGCTATTTATAGGCACCTTTGGCTTGATAGTTTCAGAATTCTAACTGAACTCAACTAGTTAGATCACATCTTATCCTAATTTGATTACTTCCATTATCCAATAAGATGACATCTTCATTCAAATAAAACTCTATTTGATATGATTTATTTATATCCTAACTAACAAAATAAAAGATTACATATATCTGGAAATGATACATCCTTATCCTCGAAAATCTCTACTATCTTAATACAATCCCCTCACACAATCTTTATCTTTTAAAGGTGATTTCTACCTATTGTGATCTTATCTGCCACATTATCTAAGATCTCAAAATGGGGCTGGACAGTCATCAAAGATGATGTTGTCTTCTCAAGATTCTCAATCATTTAGGATATAAAACCTTTATTCCCTATTGTAGGTAAGGACTTTTTCCTCCAAGGTTGGAGGTACAACGATTTCTTTCTCATTTCTCATATGCAGAATCGTGTCTCACTAGGCGTGCCAAATTATTGGTTTCTTTTTATGATCAACCTCAAATTTGGGCACACCAGGGAGAAATTCTCTTACCTAACTTGATATAAGTGGGCTTCGAAAAACTTAGAAAATGAAACTCTAAGCTACCAAAATGCAAAAGTGTCAGAAATAAGGTTTGAACTAAAGAGACAATTTGATTTAGGCAAAGAAAAAGTACAAGCTATAAAGAAAATTTGAAATAAAAATGAGTACACAATATAAAGAAAACTGAAAAGTATAACAGTGACTTTGTTGAAATATTCTGATTGTCTTTATGTGTGTATTGTCTCAACACTACCAAATAAAATTCTAATGAATTCAAAAAATTTGATATTTTAGCTTTAATACACAAAAATCTAGAACATCAATTCAGCTCTATAAAGAAAGATCCACTACATTGTGTACAAGAGAATCTGGCTTCTATGTTTTAATCAATATTTTGATGTGATCATGTGATACAAACTTCAATAAACATTTATATTTGAGAATTATGTACAAATTTCACGGTCAAATGATTCTTTTACTACTAGGAGTAAAATTATGTTCCTGGTATATTCAAAAGTAACTAAATGTTCAAAAGGGGTTTTAAATGGGTGAGAAAATTTTAGGTGATCTAATGAAAATGAAGCTACTTATTATCGCAATTAAATTTATTTGCCAGTAAACAGAAATCAAAATGATAGTTTTTTTTAGAAATTTTAAAAAAAAATTGAGAAATAAATCAAAATGATAGTTTCAACTTGCAAGTCTAGTTTCGATTGCACAGACGTGCTTCATTGATGCAAAATACAATGTTTTCAGTGACAATCCTTTTGCTCTGGTGAAACGCCTCAAGGCCCTTTTAATCTCATGGAACAACAGTATCCTTTCCTGGTGCTCATAACAATTAAAATCTATGCAGAATGAGATGATGAGTATGGAAAACTGAAAAAGATGCTGCTGCGGAAATATTTTTCATGAGGGGAAAAGCACGGTTTCATTGTCAAAATCGGAAACAAGACATTATCCTGATACATATCATTTGTCCTATTTGCTTGTTTTAATGATCAAAACTAACTGTAAAGGGTGTTTCAATATGCCCAGACAAAAGTTTCATGGTATATAACATGATAATGGCCCTGCGCTGGGCTCCAGGCAGACAGTATGAACAAGGCTGCTGGCACCAAAAACATTTCAGGCCAACAGCAACAGATTACATGTCGACCATCTCAGGCCGCACGCCTGATGAAATAAACTCAAATGAATTCGCCGACTGCCATGCATTTTCAAGACAGAAAAGTTAAATCCTCAGTTATTCAAGTATATCCCTTAGCCAATTTCAGCTGTTAAGCCTCTCAAAGAAGTACAGGTAGCCCATGTCTTTTGGAGGGTTTTTGGAAGCCCCAACCTTGTTGTCGTTAAAAATGACCCATCTACCATCTTTAAAGATGTGTGCAACGTAATGGCCGCATTGGGTAGATGTTCCCATGTGGCTCACTATACCAAAAAGCCTGTATCCTGCATAAGGGCACAAAAACAAGGATTTTGGTTGAACATACTTCGAGTTGCAAGCAGCAATATTATCCACCTTCATCACATTAACAGTACATGCAAGATGAAGTTACAAATATATCAGTTTTAAAGTGAAAGAAATTACAACCGATAATCAATCAAGGGGAAAAAGCAAATTTCCAACATTTTCAAACTGATTTACAACAAAAACATCTCCACTATGATTAAAGTTGTGATTTTTCTGCTACTACAATCTATTCAGCAGTCACAGGGAACAAAATGAACTTTCAACAATTTCAAGCTTAATTGCAGCAAAAACACCACCACTGTGATTAAATTGTGTTAGCATTTCTACCACAACAATGTATTGAGCAGTCAACGGGACTTCAGAATTAAAACAGAATCATTTCTAAATTTTATTAACACATATACTAAAGCATTAAGAAATCCATGTAGAAAATGCAGAAAGCTAAAAGGCCGAAGCTCCTACCTATACAATCAAGAGGAACAAATTCAGCTACTTAATTTTAAGAGTTATGGTCATGTAACAATTGAATATTCTGTGGATATATAAAAATGTTGAGAGCCAATGAACAAGAACAAGGTCAAGAAACTAACTGCCTCCTCCATCTGGCAATCCTGCATCATTTGAAGCAGGTGCAGTGATTGATGAGGTGGCATACATATCAGATGAAAGAGAAGCATCAGGATTGCTGAATATCCAATCTGTTGCTTTCTCAATATCACCACCCTGTAAAATGCACACAAAATAGTAATTGATAACGCAAGAATTTGTGCCTGTAAAATTGTTAATTAATCCGCTTTTCCTCCCAAAAGTAACTGAAAGACAGAAGATTACTGAAGACTTGAGCGCCTTTCGAGCAACTGCTTCTTGAAAACCAAATGAGATTAATTTATCAACTTTTGACTGATCGATTTCAACTCCATGCAGCCCTTGGGAAATAGGAATATCAATATCTGAAAGAATAAAAGCATCTAACATTAAGAAATGTAGCAGTAAAATACTTGACATAATTTTCACCACTCAAGAAGAGCTTGTTTCAAAAGAAATGTTTGCTTCTCTGAAAATTGATCTTCTCAGGATAAAAAAGGAACTTAGATACCTGGGTCGTCCATGTGAGAAAGCAACCAATTCATTGCCTCTTCTACCCCAACATTTGAGGTGTTAATCGCAGCTTTCTGACAGTGGAGATGATTGAAGCCCATTGAGACAAGCTGAGAAACAATATCTTCACTGGCCACAACTTCCACCTCTTTGCCAGGGACTGTGAATTATAATTATAGCATCAAATGACAATATCAGCTCCTCCAAACAGATAAGGAAATAAAAGAATAGATCTACCATCAACCCGCAAGAAAATTACATCCTAGCATTGAAGTTCTAATACATCATGCACACCATCTTAAAACACTACAAGGTGAAAACAATATCAAAAGGTTCAGAAACAACTACTGATAGTTAAATTCATATAACACCGAGGATCAACTGCTGATAGTTAAATTCATATAACACCAAGGATTTAAGGATAGTTAAATTCATATAACACCAAGTATTTTAGGATAGGATACTTCAATTAAGAATATTCCTGGCAATGCAATCAAAAGCCAACAGAAATAAGAGAATGTGCTCCTTAAACACACATAAAGACTGGGCAAATTTCCCAAAGTCCTAACGTACAAAAGTTGAACAAAAAAGAAAACATGACAAGAACAAGGCAGATCAAATATATGGAATCAAAATTTAATGATATAAGAAAAATTTTAAATTGTATAAGAACAGGGATAAAGCAAAACGAACGCATGGTAACTTGATGCAGAATGACTTGAAGTTCAAAAATGAAACAAGAATTAGGGTTCTGAGAAAATTTTTAGAATATGTATTCAAACTTTAAATGAAAATAAGACTGATATTTCCTCTGTAAATTTTGAATTATCAAATTAGAAGAAGTGATGATTTCTTCTAAAAGTGAATCTTAGACCCAAGGAGTGGTTCTTAGTTTCTTAATCCTAGGAGTAATTCCTAAAACTATCATTGTTTAGTTTTCGCTACTAAAAATCCAGCAATCCTGAATTGAAATTCTAGGAAACCTAACCTGCTGAAATTCAGACATAAAATTTGAAGTGCAACAAACATAATAAAAATTGAGCACCCAGAGCTTTCAAATTACATGAGTTACTCAATTTACGGGAGTTATATTAACTAGCTGAAATATCTGCTATTCATCCTACATCTTTAACACTGCCAACTTCCTTCAAAGCAGCATCCTGTAATAACTAGGACATGTCATCCCCTTCACCCTTTCCACCCCAGACCTAAAGTAAATGTGAATAAAAAGATTAAAAGGTTGAGATGCAAGGAAATATTGATAACAGTTCCAGGACAATCCCACAGGTAATGATGCATCCCTACCAATTATTTTCACTAATACATATGATGAAGTAACAAATATCCATTAAGCATAGTGGCTCAATGGGAGAGGAGGGTTAAACAAGGTTCACTAATTCCCTGTAGTGACTTTCTCTTATTCTACACCATAAGGCCAAACCATAAGAGACTACATGAAATTAAGCTATGCATGCAAAACTTCTGTGCACCTTCAACAAAATAAAAATAGCACTCGCTTCAAAATCTCCAGAAAGTATGTCACCTACCATCATCAGGTAGCAGCTCCTCCCCAGGCTGAAGGCCCTTGCTTCGCATGTGGCTAATATCTATTATATCAGGAACATCAATATAGACATCTGCATGTGACACTCAGATCAGCAAAAGAAACATTTTGGTATGGCTATGATTTAAGAGAAAGAAATGCAAGACAAGTAATGAAGCCAAGAGAGACTTTACCGAGTTTTTTTGGCACCCAGCCTTCTTCCATAACAAATTTCCGCATATGCAACACAAGATAATCTGGAAAGGAAGTCAGCCCAGCAGTCCTGCAGTGCAGTAAAAAATTTGTCGAATGAACAATATTTCCACCAGTTTGCCACTAAAGTATCATTAGCCTACCCTTTGCTACTTTTTTATGAATCTGATAATATTACAAATCTTACTTTAGTGCGGTGGTCTTAGCCTTCAATGCCGTGCTATAAAAATCTTGAACCTCCTCTGGAGCTGAAAAGTTAGCTAGACATGCTTCTAAAGGAACCCTTGGTCGCACAATATCATCAGCAGACCTGTCATAGTTGGTGTAGTAAGACAATATTTAAATATCAAAAGTTGACACCAAAGTACTACTACTTACACATCCTTCCCTTCTGATAATTTTACTGCTTTCAATTTCTGGAAAGCTTCTAGTTCATCTGAATTCACAAAAGAGAAACGCAGAAAGTTGGCAGACCTATTTAACTAATAACAATGACTAAAAATAAATAGGAAAAACAGAGAGGAAACCAGACCTTTATTGATGGCCTCGTGTAATGGAATATTCAGAGAAAGAATGTAGTCAAGTCTTCTATTATAAGCAACCTTTCCAGATGAACACAAGATACGATCTTCAATACCAAACTTAAAACTCCTAGAAGGGTCCAACTCAGGTCTCCCACCATTAGCACGTTCAACTTGGTCAAGGAAATGTAGGAAGAACTCTAATGCATCCTACATACAAGTGGAGGTTATCAATCAAAACATCATCGGTTAAGGGTTATTATATTTCTCCAAAAAATCCTTGTTTGTACAATTGATTGTAAAATATGACAACATTGTTATTACTATGACTGGTCGTAATCATTTTAGCATTTCGGTCTAGGTTGATTTGTTATGAAATCTATAGATCAAAACAACATCGTTATGGTCAGTTATATCAAGACAACAACATTCTGGCGGTGGGGGATCAGGCCTTTCAGGCTAGCCAATATCGTGAACCCTAACCACAAGTATCTTGTTCATATTCCTAAATCCAAACTATATCACTTCCTGAAGAATCTTCATTTCTCCTAGAAGCTGTACTTGTACAATAACTACCTTCCCCACCCAAGAAAGAAAAAGAAAAAATGAAGGATGAAAACTAGAATCACTTGTCACCATAAGAAACAAAGAGAAACATAATTTATCTGCAAAGTTCCTTTCACAGAGACTTGGAACTCTGTTTATTCTTCATGGTTATGGAATTGCAATATCAAAGGCATCCATGAAACCGTCATGTTCTCACTGTCACTCCAATTTGTTTGAAAGACAAAAGAGATGCAAATAAGAGATGAGAAAGGAAAAATAAATGAATGAAACAACATTTGTTCCCCTCATCTTTTGCCAAACAACTTTCAAATAGCTAAATATTATGGGTATCTCTGCTCCTTCTTCTCTTAAACATATGTTCCTCAAATGCAAGTTATTCAGGTCTATAAAAGGAGAGTTACAATTGAAATAATTGATCGAGTACTATAATAAGCATACCTGCTGTCTCATTGATGAAAACTCTGGATGACTAGCAGCAATGATAGACTTGAACATGCGTGGGGGTATCCCTTCTTGTTTCTGTTGTTTGGCAAGAGTAGATCGGAAAAAAGAGAGAGAGAGATTTTAGTTATCAACCATATACAAGACAAGCACACTGTATCTCATTAAGTCTAAACTTGCAAAATAAGTTAAAATTTCCACTGGGTATACACTGAAATTAATATCTAAATCCATAAGTTTTCGAAAAGCAAACAAAAGTCAAAAATATTGTTAAAAGAAGCATACCAGATAATCTGATGCTGTTAAAAAAAATTTCCTAGACTACAATACTTAGTCACCAGCCACTCCAGCTGGACACAAAGGTTACAGTTAGGGGTCAAATTTCTTGACATTGCATCATTCACCTTATCATCTTTCTGGATGACATATAAAAATGAAAAACCAAAATAATACTAAGAAACTAGTAGCATAAAGGATGATAGAATGTTTCATTGGCCATGCCTCCTGTGCAGGAACTGAGTATTTTCCAGACAATAATCCATGCGCCAGTTTTGTTCTGTCAAATAGAGACAAATAATCAAAGAGAGGACCAAAGTATATCAGCAATATGATAATGTTCTCATTCATTAAGTTCAGTAAAATAGTTGGTGTGATATATGACCCACCAAGATACTTGAAAAAGACAAAGGAAATACAAACAAACTTGAGATGCTAAAAAAAGTATCAGTAATAACAGAGAAAGAGCAAGAGAGAAATTAATAGGAACAGATAAGGCAAACAGTTTGGATCATAATATGTAAGTTACTTACAATTGCATATTTAAATCCACAGTTGGATCAGCTGGAGCCATCTCAAAAGCCATTTTTAAGCTTTGGGTCGTATAGTATCTGCTTACAGAAGGATCAGACGACCAATATGCATGCGTTAATAACATAAAATAGCTAAGTTGATTTTAACATTCACAAACTCATTTATACACAGAGACAAACAAGAATATAAGCATTGACCTTGAACAGAAGTAATGTGTTGAGAACACAACTTGAATAGTTGCAGACATGTAGCAACTGCAAGAAGAATATATTAGAAAGAAGAGAACAAAAGTGTCATGTTTCTGGAAGCACATTCCTACACAAAATGACCTGTTTCCAAGATTCACAAGGCCTGTATATCCTGGTCCAAAAATTGGTTCAACGTCCTCCCCACTTTCTTGAATTCGATTCCAATCAAAGTTGGTATTCTGGTCAAGTTCCCTTTCAGCAGTAGTCATTTCAGTCTAAAACCAAACAGAACAATCTTAGCTTCCAACAAAATCTGTTTATCATGATTGACCAGCAAGGTACAAGGGGAAATGTAACCGAGATTACATCAGAAAAGATGTCATAATGTTATCTAGTTATCCTAGTGGAACACATCCAGCAAACCAAACACAACAAACTCACCAAACTGGAGATATGATATAAAAGACATCAAAAACATCAAAGCTGGACTGTTGTCTAAAATATCGGAAGTGAAAAAGAACTTAACAGCTATGACCATACAGTGATATTAGCTAGCAGGTCCTAAATGTTGCCCTGTTAAAAAAGAGTACCTCTGTACTTTACAAACAGAAATGGACCTATGTCTTTTATATTTTATTACCATTGATTTCCCTTTCCCTTTCTATCTCTTCAAGTATTAATCGCATTAGGACACCAAATTAATGACTACAGTATTCAACCTCTCTTCACTGTCAACATAAACTACTTCCTTGGTTAACTTTCACCAAGTCATTAACAGAAAATATACATATGCATCAGGTGTCCTTTCTCACCAACTTTTTAAGAGCCTCCTAACAAAGGATGTACAGATCAGAACTTCAAACAAATAAAAATGATCCAATTTAAATTCCCTTGTGTAGTCCAGATAAATAACTACATGTCCAATCATTTAGTAACAAGCATCAAATTTCACATTTTCTGCACCAAAAATTGAAATGAATAGATAGGCCCCTCTGATATTGCAGACCATGTAAAAACTTACCTTTTGCAGTGAAGAAAAGTCAATGCCAAAAAATGCCAGATGCTGGGCTAATAATGGGTCCAGAACACTATCATCCTCTGGATAAGAGAAAACATCTGAGCTGCCACAATGCGTCATGTTCATGAGTTCCAGGAAAATGCATCCAACAGATCTCAACTGAAAGATTATGTAATAATCACTCAACAAGTGAAAATAAACTCTACCGACTAAAGTTTCTCTGCTATTCCAAATGACAAGTTTAATTTGCCACATAAATATAAAGCATGTTAAGTTGGGGAGTTAAACTTTCTGGCCAATCTCCTTCATCTTAGAGAAATCGTTTTTTAAGTCGTGTGCATCCTATCTCGACTTATGAGTTTAATATATGTCTCTCAGTTTTAAAAACAGTACCCTATACTTGGAATTGCTACAAGAACACATCATACATACTTGAGAAGCGTTATTGAATTTTATTTTTCATACGATGCCACATTTAATGACTATTGTTATCTCATACTGATTGGTACCCTTAATATTTCTACGTCCAACCAAAATACATCTACTCAAGGAAATGCACTGTTTCATTGCGTGCATCATTATCAAAAATATAACTTGCATGATATATAGTAAGAAAATTATGACTTCCTCACACACAACATGGTGTTACCTGCTGCTTCCAAATCAGCTGTAATTGTCCCAAGCTTGACTGAGAGGGGATAGCCTGTTTCTTTGTAGTATTCAACAGCATGGTTGTTACCACCAGTTCCATCCCAATTTCTCCGCCCACAAAGGATAGTGCCATCGGTAAGATTCAGCCACAGATTCTCTTTTTTCTCGCACTTTGCACATTTCCAACCAGAAGGGGGAACAATAACACCATTGTCAATCTGTTGTAAATTCATAGCATATGCACTAACTTGCTTCTTATCAGCTGTCCAAGTAGCAAGTGTCTCTTTTCGCTCTGCACCCTCAGCCATTAAAATAGCATCGACAGCCAACCTTACCTGTAGCATTCAGAAAAGTGGTTAACACATTGAGGCCTGGATTTCAGATAACGGAAATTCATAACATTGGCAAAGCACAACCAATATGGACCTTTTCAGGCAGCTCCACTGAAGGAAATGGAAAACTAACATAGTCAGGCAAAATGACTACACTGTGAGTTTCATCATATCCAGGTTCATCATTTTCAAACCCTCCATCAACACCTACATATTGACAGATCATACGGGTTACGTAAATCAGTTCAAAAGGAAGCAACTTGACTTGAAATTGCGTACCTATAGCCAAGAGAGTGGGTTTCTTGGAAGGGCGATCTTCAGGAAGTGGCTTGTTAGTATGTTTGATATGCAAATACACGGGGTTTCCAGTCTTTTCATAGTTCCAGCCCACATAATCCTTCCCAAAAGCAAGAAAGCTGGTCATGTCGATAAACAACCCGCCTTCAGACCTCTAAAATTTATTACACAGAATCCACAATTATTCAAACCCATCAAAGAAACAGCAAAAAATAGTTGTATTAGTTGCAAGAAAATCTCAAAGAAAGAAATTTCTTGGGAACCAAACAGAAAATAGAAGTAGAAAATTCCAAAGAATGTAAAATACCAGAGTGTCGAAGGAGACACAGCATTCTTGCTTGTAGATGCGATTCGAGGGTTCGGGAATCCGAACCCGAGAGAGACTAGACCGGAGCAGCTCCATCATCTACTCCTCTCTTCCTTACTACCTAGCACTTACAATCCTATCCGACGAATGCTTTTTTCCTTCTTCGAGCTTTGCCGGTTTGCCCTAAACTAAAATAGAATGGCAATGTCAGTTGTAAAGAGAGAGAGAGAGAAATGCCCGAAGCTTGTCAACCAGGGTTTTAGGGCTGATAAAAAGGGGTATATTTAACCTTTAAAGTTTACCCCTAGTTATGCCAAGTTAACGATTATATTTATAACATTTAATATTAATATAAGTCTCGTATAGTCACATAAATATGACGTAACAATATAAGACCCATGTATTTAAATTGAAATATTTAAATCAAATTAATATAAAAACGTAAGACTCATTCATATAATTTAACCCTAAATATTATTAATATAATAAATTGAACTTATTTATTAATTTATCCTATCGACTTTGATTTTAAAGTAGAATTCCTAGACTTATAACCAACTCATCGTGCAAACTCGAGCATTCTTTTCTAAGTCAAACTAAACTTGGTCTTGAAATGTTTCCTTGAGCCAAGAGGCACACTTAGGATGTGTTTGGTTACCGTCCTCGGACGTGAGGGCGGATGACGAGAACATAAAAGTTCTGTCCTCGTGGTGTTTGCTTACCATCCTCAACAATTTTTGTTCCGTCCTCAGAGGACGAGGACATAAATTTTTGTTGCACTCAAAACTGAGGTACAGAAATTCTTGTTCGATAAACAAAAAAAGAAAATGACCAATATACCCTCTCATCTTTCCAAACCTAACACCAATAATAATATTAATTAATATTAATAATTACTATTATTAATTAATAATATTATTAATAATATTAA
>JAOTAX010000198.1:44463324-44483998 GCA_025629825.1 Erythroxylum guanchezii
GAAGTGGTCCTTGAAGAGAAAGGGGGAGACACTTCTGTCAGAAATACCAAAGCAAGCTAAAAGGTCACCCAGAGTACGAACCTTGTGTCAGCAAGAGGAGAAGAAAATCAAAAAGTTGAACCAAGGAGAAGACTTTGAGAAAAGAGCACCTCAGGCTACAAGGTCCTTAGTCTCAATTCTAAAGGAAGATACAACCAAAATGGCTAGAAAGACTGAGATTAAGAGAAAATTGGAGTTTGAGAAGAAGAAATCATATTCTCAACAGACTCCTAGACTGGCTGAACAAGGAAATAAAAAGTAGAAAATCAGTCAAAGGAAGAGCACTCCCACTATTGTTCAGAAGAAGAAGACAGTAGAACGCAGCTCAGAACAGGTTAAGATCTCTCATCCTTTGAGAAAAGAGGATTTGAAAATCAAGGTTATTGAGAAAGTTCAACCTATAAGGAGTAGCACTTCATTAATCATCAAAGAATCCCCACTAAGGTCAGTGATGGAACAGTTACAACCAATCTTGGTGAATAGTAATACGATGCATCTGCTAACTAACGACGAGAAAAGTATGTATGGTTTTATGAAAGATCAAGAGACAAAACCATATCCTATGCAGATAGTAAAAGAAAAGTATACTATGTTTCCAATCACACCAAGGACAGTGATCAAGGTTGTGACTGATTTTCAACCAAGGCCTTACATTGTTCGCAATGATGGTAAGGGGAAGAAAAAATTGTACCCAGATGGGTCAACAAATGATTTGATAGAGGATCAAATTGAAGTTGAAGTAAGGGACATAGATGCAGCATGTTATGCAGTCCAGATGAAGAGAACCTATGTCACTCACTACATTTCAAAAGCTTCAGGAAGCAACTGTGGTCGAAGTACCACTGAAGACTCTTCTCAGATTGTTGGTAGAATAACAGAAGGTCAGTACAGATCCGTTCAAATTGGAGATATCAGCTACTCAATCGAGACTCTTGTGCACATGATTATGTACATTAGACCGTTAAATACTGTGTCTTCACTCGGAGATGTTCAACACCTATTTGGAAGAAAAGTTCCACGTCTAACCAACCCTGATGATTTAAATCTCCCGGAGCCAAACCTATCTGTTCAACCTCCTGCCCTTGTTATAATTGAAGCAATTGTTCTGTCATCAAACGCATATAGCACTACCATTGCTTGTGTAGCAGAACCGCAGAAGGATGATGATTGACCTGCTTCAATAAGTGACTTACGAGAGGAAGTAGCTCAAATAAGACAAGACCTTAAGTCATTTCGCACAGAAGTGAAGGAAATGTTTTCAGAAATAATGAACCATCTACGGTCGTAATTCTTTTTGATTAATAACAAATAGGGGAGAAAGAAGAAAAAGAGATACAAGAAGAGAAGAGAACAAAACAAAACAAAAATGTGTTTGTTGATTTTACAATTGTATATAGTCATATTATGAATAATATTACTTTCTTTTTACCATGATTATTTGTTATCATTAAAAAGGGGGAGATTATTAAGTCAAAATGACCTCACGATTAGTGATTTTGATGAAGCCCAAATAATCAGACGGAAGCAGAAAGAAAGTAAGATGAAAGAAAAATCAGACGGAAGCAGAAAGCAAAATCAGACGAAAGAAAATGAGGTGGAAGCGCAAAGCTAAAAGTCAGATGGAAGCGCAAAATCAAAAGACAGACGATAGAAAATCAGACGGAAGCAAAGTTAGACGGAAGCGCAAAAATGAGACGGAAGAAAATCAGACGGAAGCGCGAAGATAGAAAGTGAGACGATAAAAAGTGAGACGGAAGCACAGAGTTAAAAATGAGACGAAAGACCGATACCACGTCAGATGACTAATCAGCTTGAGTTAGTTACAGAACTCAATTGAATAATTGAATCTTTAAAGATCAAGATTCAAGAAGAAAGAAGAAGTTATGAAGAAGCAGTTGAAGATAAAGGCTATAAATACGATTCGGAGTTGAAGACTGAAGAAGTTACGCAGTTAGAGATTTTCAAAAAAGAGTTAGTGAGATTCAAAAAGCTAGAAATTTCATTGTGCTAAATGTAGAGCTATCCTTATCTGTATCAAAAGCTCGAAACATATGTCAGTTGAAAAAAGAATAGCAGATAGCCTGAAGAGGCTAAGTGTGAAAAAATACTTGTTGTTAGAGATCTGAAGAGGCTCGGAGTCAAAGAATACTTGTAACTTTGCGAAAAATAGTGAAAACTCATAAAGATTTCTAAGGACTGGACGTAGCCCACGGTTTGGGGTGAACCAGTATAAATCTGTTGTGTCGACACTCTCTCTAAACTCTCTATTCTCAACTCTCTTAACTTTGAATTCTTAATCTTACTGTTTTCATACAAGAATTTAGAAAATATTAATGTTTGTCAAAAGTTTTGAATAAAAGCAAGTTTCAAGAAATTGTTCGAAAAAAGGGGATCATTGAAAAAGAATACACAATTTAACCCCACCTTCTTGTGCATTTGTATATCGATTATTAAGTCTATATTAATGTGTGATTCACTTCAAAAACTACAGGCTTAGAGAAAAAAATATGGGCAGAAGTAGTCAATACCGCTTGTTATATAGTGAATTGGTCTTCATCAACTGCAATTAAGTTGAAGACACCAATGGGGATGTGGACTGGTAAACCAATTCATTATTTAAACCTTCATATATTTGGAATTCCAGTGTACGTGATGTACAATTCCCATGAAATTACAAAGTTGGATCCAAAATCTATGAAATGCATATTCATGGGATATGCTAACAAAGTAAAGGGTATCCCCTATAAGATCCCACTACCTATAAGGTCATAATCAGCAGAGATATTGTCTTTGTAAGAGATCAACTACAATGGGATGAAGGAGATGATAACACTTCAGGAGAAAATTCAAAGAATACAATTGTACAGGTGGGAAGAGAAGTTGAACAAGAAGATTATTCTAAAGCAACACCAGAGCACGACACACAAGAATCAGTTGAAGATGAAGTTCCAGAAATTCGTCAGTCAAATCGCACAAAAAGGTGACCAGATTGGCATTCTGATTACATTATGGAAAGTAATGTTACATACTATCTTTTAACAGAGGAAGGGGCGCCATTAACTCCTCAAGAAGCAATGAGTAACTCATATGCATCTTTTTAGAAGGCAACAATACAAGAAGAAATTGAAGCTCTTTATAAGAATAAGGATTGGGAGCTCATGCCACTATCACATGGAAGAAAGTCTATTGAAAATAAATGGGTTTTCAAGATTAAGAGAAATGAAAAATATAAAATGGAGAGATATTGTGCAAGATTGGTGGTGAAATGATATGCTCAGAAAGAAGGAATTGACTTCAACAAAATGTTTTCTCTTTTGGTTTGACTCACTACAGTCCAAGTAGTCTTGACAATGCGTGCTACATTTGATTTACATCTTATACAATTAGATGTAAAAACAACTTTTTTCATGGAGATTTTGAAGAAGAAACTTATATGCTCCAACCAGAAGGTTTTGAAGAAAAAGGAAAGGAGAACTTGGTTTGTAGGTTGAACAAATCTTTGCATGGTCTAAAGTAGGCGTCGAGGTGTTGGTATAAAATATTTGATACTTTCATTATGAGCCTTGGATACAACAATCACAACACAGATCCTTGTGTATATTTCAGGAGGTTTAATGAACGTGATTTCATTATCGTACTATTATATGTAGATGACATGTTAGTCATAGGCCCTAACAAAGATCGTCTCAAGGAGTTAAAGGCAAAATTGGCTAGGGAATTTGATATGAAGGACTTGGGGCCAGTAAATAAGATTCTAGGGATGTAAGTTCACTGAGACAGAAATAATATGAAGATTTGGCTTTCTCAAAAGAATTATTCGAAGAAAATATTACGACGTTTCAACATGCTAGATTGTAAGTCAATTTCTACCCTACTTTTTATTAATTTCAATTTATCCTCTAAAATGAGTCATAGTAATGAAGAAGAGAGGATAGAGATGTCTCGAGTACCGTATGCATTAGCAACGGGAAGTTTAATATTCGCTATGATTTGTACAAGATCAGACATTGCGTATGTAATAGGAGTGGTTAGTCGATACTTGGCGAATCCTAGCAGAGAGCATCGAAATTTTGTAAAGAGGATCCTAAGATACATTAAGGGAACCTCAGATGTTGCGTTATGTTATAGAGGATCAGACTTTATTGTCAGTGGATACGTTGATTCAGATTATGCAGGTGATTTTGACAAAAGCAAATCTACTACATGTTATATGTTTAAACTTGCTGATGGAACTGTAACTTGGGTTTCAAAACTACAATCAATTGTTGCTATGTCAACAACAAATGCAAAATATGTAGCAGCTACACAAGTTATTAAAGAAGCAGTATGATAGAAAATGCTCTTAAAAGAACTCGGGCACAAATAAGAGAAAATTTCTTTATTTTGTGACATTCAGGATGCCTTGCATCTTGCAAGGAATCCAACATTTCATTTAAAGACCAAACACATATGAGTACAATATCACTTCGTTCGTGAAAAAGTCAAAGGAGTTGTAGATATGCAAAAAATTCATACCAAAGATAACTTAGCAGATTTCATGACAAAGACAATCAATACTGACAAGTTTATTTGGTGTCGATCCTCTTATGAGCTGATAAAGACGTGAGCAACATGAAAATGGCAAGATAGAAAAAGTAGTGTGAAGATATGATTGATACTCAATCAAATCTTCAAGTGGGAGATTATTGGAATGATGGGCAGTGGTCAGCAATTGCAGCTACCATAAAATCTTGTTCTTCAAATTCAAAATCTCAGTATCACTTAGTGAGGGTCAATAGAAAGTGTTTCTCATATTTCTTATATAAAATATAGAGAGGTTGTAACTACTATTATTTCTTATAATGAAACTTTTCTACTCTTGCTCGTAGTTTTTACTCTAATTTATTTAAGGGATTTTCTATGTAAAATCTATGTATTCAATTATCTCAGATTTATTTTGTGATCTTGCTCTAATCTAGTGAATTTTCTCAACATGACTATCAAAGGAGTTGTGTTATGGGATAGTGGTCAACAGGGAAGAAAGTTGATAGAAATAGGTCTCAAATAAGCCAATGATGTTGTATTGACCAAAAGGGTAATAAAAGCTATCAAATTGTTGATAGGCAATGATACATAACTCTCACTGATAACATATAGATAAATTTATATGTGAATACAAATGACAGGTGGAAGAATAAAGTACAACACAATATAAAGATAAAGAGATGACGATAATGATGACGATGATAATCAAAATAAATAAATAAATATATATTTGTTTATTGTATTGGTAAAGTATATTAAATATCTTGAAATATAAGTAAAATATAAAAATATATCACAACTTTTTTTTATCAAGTCAATATATATCTATATCTAAAAGAATTTGATTGTGTTACTTGTTGTTTTTCTAAAAAATTCACTTCTAACAATTTTAACCAAAAATTTTGTACAAATGTTAATAATAAATGAATGCATTGTCAAATTTTGTTTTTAAAATATCCGATGACGAAATTATTTTTTATAATTGTATAAAGATTGAAATTTTGAAAAATATAAAAAATGAACAAAAAGTTTGAACATTATCAAATTTTGTAGAATGTCTTAAAAAAACATTTTGAACACCATGATGAAGTCTATTTTGAATAATGTTAAATTCTATTATTATAATACTATAATAAAATAATTTTTTATTTTTTGATAAATAATGCTATAAAATAAAAAATAAAAGTAGATATATATTCAATAAATTACTAGAAATATAGAATATTTAAAATAATTTACCATAGATATATCAATTTGATTATTTTAAGGGACGGTTAGTTCAAATAGGGTAATAGTAATAAAAAGGAGAATGGATATAATCATTATAAATATGATGGTTGGTTAGAATGAAGGAATCATTACCATTACTATTGATAGTGGTTCATTTGTTAAAAATATTGATAAAAAAGTTTGTTAAATTTTTGTTTTACATCAAATTTTAATAAATTTTAATTAGTTATATAAAAAAGGAATATATAATTAATTAATTATATTGTAATATTATTTTAATTAATTATATCGTAACTAATTAATTATATTGTAATATTATTTTAATTAATTAATTATATTTTACTTAATTAATTATATTTTAATTAATTAATTATATTTTAATTATATATAATTACCAAAAAAATTTAAAAAAGAAGAAGAAGAAGAAGACAACCTTTGTCATACTTGTGACACTGGTCCGTTACGTAGGAATAATTTTCATTCCTCTATTGTTTTGTGGGTATCGAGTAATCTTCGAAAGTCTAATATCAATGTATTGTCTTTATAATCATAATAATCAACCAATCAATCATTATTCATTCCTTAACCATTGAAGTCTTCTCAAACTCATCAATCAAGCACCCCCCTAATTTAACTTCCAAAACTACTCATATGGTATAGTTTCTATCTCTTCTTGGTTTTTGATATCCTTCTTCGTTTTTTTGGCTTAAACTGGTCTATCGTTTTAAAAATTTACATTCTAAAGTTATATATATTTCCAATCATATTTATATGTTTCAAAGAGTTCTAATGATTCTTAAGCACGTTATAAGATTACAAACCAGGAAATATGATTACTTTACTAATATGTGGAGTCAAATATAATTTATCATTTTGGAGTAATTATCATTCATTGAATATGTAACTACTGTGATATTCATGACAGAAGTTAATGAACTCTTAACACTTCCTTAAATTTGTGCAAAGCTCAGAGAAACTTCAGTAGTTAAATAAACATATGTACAGTTTCGTATAGGAATCCACATACTGCCTTTATTCAAATGGACGCAAGATCTTGAAAGTAGAATAAAAGATAAGAAACTTTAATACTTTAATGAACATACTTACATATATATATATATATATGACTCCATAGCTAATTAGTATCCACATAATTAATTAATCCAATTCCAAAGTAACTGAAAAGAAAAAACACCTTGATTTTATATATCTCAAAAACTCTAACAAGATCAGATGGCGATTATTGTGTGACTGGCATCTCAGAGAAGCCCACTAACATCCAATTCTAAGCTACGTGGGATGCCAAACATGAACATATTGCTGCAATAACTATCCTTTTCATCTTCAGTACTACCATTGACATGAGTCGTTGAGGAAGAATTCAAGGGAGTAGTGCTGCAGGAAGTTGTTGATAGAAGTGAAGTAAAACCCAAGTTTGGCAAGTTCTCAATTGTACTAGTGTTGATAGTGGACTGCCTATTAATCCGATTGCCACAGTTGGTTGTTGACGTAGGTTCTCCACTTGCTGGTAGCCAAGAATTCTGTAAAGGATTCTGCCAGCTGAATGTAATGGGGAGGGTATCAGAAAGTTGCTCCAAGTTGATTTCCGTGAATTGGGTTTGATTCAGAAGGTCAGAGCTTGAGTCTGTGTAGGTGTGAATTTGGTTTTGGACCTGGTTTGCTTCCGAGCTCTGGAATTGGTCATGAAGTTGGGCACTGACAGGTATGTTATTTTCTTGAAAACTTTTGAGGTTAACATCATGGCTATGGCTATTGTCTTGCGCCGACAGGAGAGAAGTGGCCAAGTTTAACAGATTTGGATTCAAGAGGGATCCAAGACCAGGCAAGCCGGAAAGATTGAGTTGATGAGATGATAACGATGAGCTGCTGAGAGATGAGTTGAGAACTGAGTACAGTTGAAGAAGATCAAGGCGTGGTTTATGAGTCACAGGATCAATTCCCATTCTCAACAGCTTTTTCTTTATATGGGTGTTCCAGTAGTTCTTGATCTCATTGTCAGTTCTTCCAGGTAAGCGAGCAGCAATTGTAGACCACCTGTAGAAGTAGGAGGTAGTGAACATAGACCAAGTTTAGTACTTCCATAAGTAGTCGTTGGTCGAAGAATTGGGTATCTATTCTTGTCATGCTATGTCCTAATTAGCAATAATTAAGAAGTGTCTTCTTGGTTCTTTAAATCAATAAATGATGAAGAAATGTAAAAACAAGACCATAACATCTGGAAGTCTGCAAACTCACTTGTTTCCAAGAACACTATGAAGTTGTATGATTATCTCCTCCTCTTCATATGAAAATTTTCCTCTCTTGATGTCAGGTCTCAAGTAATTAATCCACCGAAGTCTACAGCTCTTCCCACATCTTTTCAGCCCTATTTAATTTGCACCAGGAAGAAAACAAGTTGGAAAATTATAAACATCAGAGAACTATACACGAGCATATAGTTATCTATCTGGATACCTGCATTCTTTGGGAGGGTTCTCCATCTCCCATGCCCATGTTTTTGAATATAATCAATCAACTTTTCATCTTCCTCTGCCGTCCATGGACCTTTCTTTAATGCACTTTTGTCAGAGCATGTTGATGATTTTCCCATATTGCTCCTTTCACAAAATAGAAAATAATCTCTCAGACTAGTTTATGGAAAAATTGTGTGTGTGAAAGAGTGACGGACAGGAAGAAATAATGTAAGTTCGGTATGTATGTTTAAGAGAACGTGGTCGGGGGTTTATGTATTTATATAGCAGACTCGAGAATGCAAGCAAGCTAAGCAAAGAACTGTAAGTCAATGGGGTTTGGTACCGTCCAACTTTATTCATCACTTACCATACGTGTCTTGTAATATAGGCATGTATGATAATTTCTCACATACCCAAGTTAACCTTCTTCTTTAATAAGAGCATTTCTGATGAACTAAATGAGAGAACTTATATAATTAAGACTAAAATTTCATTAACTTAGACACGAAGCATTATTATATTAAGCTCCTAAGTATCTTTTAAACACAATTAAACGTTACAACTGCAATTAACTACATAAGCACATTATTCACCAATGCCAAGGATTGCCCTTAATTTTGGCTTTTCACCTCTTTTACTAAGTCAAAGTAGGATTGCATAAATGAATCAGTTACAAAGGCAAGATAATCGTCCAAAGAGCCCTTGAAACCATGGATTGTGTCAAGAACTCAATGGCAATTTGATAATTGAGGCTTGGACGTTGGTCTTTCAAGCACACTCTGTTCCTGTCTCACAGACTAAAACATCCCTTTTGCGAACAAAAACACATGGCTGTCTTTCGGCCGGTAGTTTCTTACCTCCTTTTGCTTTTAGCTACGAATTAACTATCGCTGCCTGACACGTACGGGTTGGGTGATGGGGGTTTCTCTTTTGAGCCATTGACCGCGTTACAGGACCACAACATGCGTATGTCAACAATGTGCATGGCTCCGAGCCGACTCCGACTCATCCCCCAATAGCCTATCCGCCTACATTTTTATTTATTACAGATTAAAATTGTAGCTTTTTATGAGAAGGAAAAATAATATTCAGAATTTGTAAATTAATGTTTTGCATTAGTTACAAGATATTTGTGTATGTGACATTGGATCGATGAAGGTTAGAAAAGTGGGAAAACGAGAATAACAATAGAGGGAGTTGGAATATTGCACGTGGATAAAGGTTTTTGGATAGACTTAGAATCTCATTGACTGATAGTGAAGTTCAGGATTGGCTCGATTAGTTTTCTACATGTGCACTTTTGCTACGTCTTCATGAATGAACGTGATACATTTGTTCATCGAGACAAGACAGATTTTAGGGTAGGGGAGATGAAAAAACCTTCGCTGCACATGATGTCCAGTTGGCTTAAACCCCGTTTTGAAATATATGTGATAACCTTCTCTTCTTTCTTTCTTTTTTTTTTTTTTTGCAGTTTTGATCTTTTTTTGTTAGACCGATATACAGGAACATATGATAGAAGAAAGAAGAAAATAGTATAAAATATTAAATCTCATTATACGCAATAGCTAGAATTTCAACTTCAATTGCCACAAGTTGGTAATTCAATGATGAGTACAGCTGTACGAGAAAAGGCTAATCTTGTTTTATAGACGTAATTAATTCAAATGCAAAAGAAAATGGTGCTTGTAACGCTTTGTCCCGTTAAACTTTTTTTATCAGAATGTTGGGTAAACAATATTTTAATTATTAAAAAATTTATATATTCCAGTTTTTGATAGTGATCCGTATAAACATTAGGGTTTATGAACGAAAGGAATTAATTAGCATGAGATTAGTTTTGCATGCTTAATTTTAATTATTTTCTATACCTATAATAGGCCAGAGAGTTGAAATATACATCGGACGTTGAAAAGGAGCTCCTTTGTTTAAGTTTGATAAAAGAAAAAAGTTCCATGTTTAAAAGCTTTCAGAACCTAAGATCCAAGACACATAGAAGCCGAACCGTGTGCAGTGAGACATGAAACGACCGTTTTCTATGCTTCTGCAATGGCACATTCGGATTTGATGGGAATCAGTCACATTAACCAAAACATTTTCAAATTATATCCCCCACCACCCAAAGGTCAATATATTTAATGACAAATAGGCACCTAATGACCTAGAGCTAAAACTAGGGTAACACTTGTACATAGAGCAACGCTTACAGGGCACAATTGAACTACTGTTTTTCTTGACCTATCAGCTCATCATTTGAACGCCCATACAGCAAGTTTGACCCAATTTTTCAATTATGAATTTGGTCATAATTCATAAACTAGACGCAGTTATGACACCTGTTGAGAAGACGTTTTGTGCCACCAATGATTTGAAACGACACCTGGCTGCGCAGTTTCTCCTCAGAGCTGTTCAATTAAGCTATGATTTGATGTTTTCTTAAAATGTAAGTGGTGAATTTTGGCTATTTACAGCTTTTATGTAATGACCTGATCGCATGTTTCCTAATAGAAGCACTTGGTCGTACATCCAATAGCCACCGAATAAACATCATTTCCAGGCTATCCTATACCTGCATGTACCTCAATCAAGTCCCATCAAACTTTATGAGATTAAATTCGTTGAACAGGGTTTTCACTGTTTGGTTCTTTTCTTGTCAATATGAGAGTTTGTGATAATTTTGAACATTCCTGGGAAATGATGTAATTGACATGAAGGACGATACCGGGTCCCGTGTGATCACTAGGCTCTTGTCACCTCATAGAACATGCAGTCCAATTCTAAAGCTTGCAAATTGCAATTACTCGCCGCCGATATTATTGCTAGGAGTAAAAGGCTAGATAAGATCATAGATACCATGAATTCCACTTCCCCCTTTCTTAGCAGGTTACAGCTTAGAAATCAAGCCAATTTTGTACATCCCCAGTGAGACTGGAAACTTTGTCGGAAACTAGGAGCAATGCAACATTGTACCAGATCTAAAACTTTCTTAACAGCGACTTTAATATTTGTCATTCGATTTATAAACATATCTCTAATTGTAATGGTTTCGGATGTCCCAAGTTTTATTTCTATAGTACACCGCAGCTCTTGTAGCATACACGACCCGTTATTCAAAATCCTGGGACAAGCCTAAAAAGGGGATGTGCTGTACTATTTAATTATAGAAAGAATTTGTACAACGGGGTGAGGATTGCAATTTCTTGAGAATGAGATCTTTAAGAGAATAGAAATTTTCCAAACCTATATAGCTACGCTATATATTGGAGTTAGGCGCCACTTATTCCTGATCAGATTCAATCATCAACTCATAATTGGAAATTCCAAAATGAATCTATGGACGGGCTCATAACTGGTTAAAATTAAGGTCAGCACTAGTTCGACAACCAATTCACGTTAAGGAAAAGTGGTTAAAACGGAACTGAAATCAAAGAATATGTATTGTCTCTTCAAAGGACGTCAACTACAGCAACAGTAATGAGCAAATAGATGTTCACTGCTAATAATTATTTGATATATTAACTTAGCTGCAAGGTGAAGCCATGGCTTGAGCACAGCTGATCCACGGTTTTTGGCTTCTTGGTCATCTTGTTTATTCACCGTGTACGTTTCTCGATGACTCGACAGCTACTATATCTTATTTCCTTATCTTGTGCCATTGAAGGATTGAGTGGCTGGTATTAAGTTTTCCCTGAGAAGAGCTTATAATATTAAACAATCCCTTTCAATTCCTCATAAGCTCTTGACATGAATCAATAAGAACACGAGTTTTGGTCAAATATATTTTTAAATATCGACTGAGATATACTGATAGTGACAACCCAATTATTAATGAACTTCCTAGTGCAAAAGAAATTAAAAAGAAAGAAAGAAAGTTTCCACCTGTTATTCAAACTAAGGCCAGAAGGAGGCTTGGAAGTTTGACTACCAACGCCATTGCTTGTAGACCCTTCTCACTTACATATACAATCCAGAGGAACCTTGGGACACGCTGTCTGACGTCCGCATGAAAATGGGTTCAACACCAAGCTAAAGTTTAGTTTTATAAGCGCAAAAAAGCGTAATCGCACTATCATGTCTTTTAATTTCTAAACCAGATAAGGGTCAGCATAATTCTCCATGCTCAAAATAGTAAAGGGGTTTCTGGTTATGATTCAACCAAAAGCTATATAGTTTATTATGAAGAATGAGA
This sequence comes from Erythroxylum guanchezii, assembly GCA_025629825.1. Classification (NCBI taxonomy): domain Eukaryota; kingdom Viridiplantae; phylum Streptophyta; class Magnoliopsida; order Malpighiales; family Erythroxylaceae; genus Erythroxylum; species Erythroxylum guanchezii. The sequence goes on from JAOTAX010000198.1 coordinate 44,475,781, forward strand.
TTGTACATTCAGTACAGAAACACCCGATTTTAAAATTAGGTTTTGGTTGCTGCAGATATCAATTAAGTAAGTCATGCAACAACCCTTTTGCTACCTTGTCTCAACAATGAGCACATATTTGGTACGTAGACTACCTAAAACATTATCCAAGTTCTCTTCTGTTATTGGTGAAGCTGCTTCAACACTCGGAAATTGTTATTAAAGAAAACTCAGTTATCCTTTATGATTTTTTGGTGTTCTTAATAGAATTGCTATTCCAACACAAGTAGACTCTAGAGACGTGAATAAGAAAAATAGTTCCACTGCTTTGCGGCACCAAATATGGCAACGAAAATTTCCACTCTAATTGTTTAGTTTTTCCCATGCCACGATTATTTAATCTATACTTGTTTGCCACAGCTAGTCTTTCTCTACCATCAGCAAAGAGGTGAAGCCAGCTGGCCTGAAAATAGGAAATTCAAGAACTTTCCAGTATTGATGATCATAAACTTCAATGATTATCCTTTCTATATTTAGGGTAATATACATCACACTCCATTGATATTTAGTTGTATAATAGCCATGCATGGCATGGCGCGTGACCGAAGCAGATAGGCATATTATGATATTCTACATATTTGTGGTGTCTGCTAGCTTTAGCCTGAAATTTAATGTAATCATACAGATCATAAGGGTCTAAATAGAACTGCATTTTTTCGTGTATCTTTAACAAGGTAATTGATATTGTTTTTGAATAATTAACATATTTATGTTTTTAATTTTTTATCACTTGGTATTATTCACCCCATCAACACACAAACTGTCTGACATGGCGTACTACTTATGGAATGGCTAATAATTTAAAATTAAGGATGCATTGTTAACTATCATTACATGTTCATTTGGCAAGCATGAATACATAATTAATATAATCGTACTATATATAATGTTCTTCATGATAGAGCATGTTCAAGGGATTAGAAAGATTTGTATGATTATCAGGTCAGTCTTAAGGTCGCCGATTCTTTAATTTATTGGAGTCTGGAGAAAGATATTAGAAAGTCTTACCTGAGTAATAGCCGAAAAGATAAGAAGATATCTGCCATTTATTATGTTTTACGAATCTTAATTAGGATCCATCTGACAGGAGGAAATCTGAGAATAACAATAGACAAAACGTCAGAATGCATGGATTGCTTCTTTTTTTTTTTTTGGTTAAGTCAGAATGGATTGCTATTGCTGCGACTTAGAATGGAAACTTTTATATGTTTGTAATTTTAATCTTTAGTTAAACATTGTTTTACACCTTCACAATTTAAGTTTTCGTTTATAGTATTTTAAATAAAATACAAATTGATAGAGTCGTTCTTAATAATTTTATCGTAAAACTTTGGCTTGATATTCATATTCCGATATATGTAGATAAAGGATACATGCCATAATCCCATCATCCGCTATGTTATTGCCATTTCTGAATTGTGATTAACAAATACCCTACTATTAAGATAGATGTTCCTTATTTAGTAAGCGAGTCCTTGATGTTCTACACGTAGCTCGTTAGGCGCTCGTGACGTAGCAAATTTGTAGTTATTTTCTTATTTTATTCTATTTACTTATTATGGCCTTTAATTTTTATCTCTATTTTTAAATAAAAAAATTTGTTCAATAATTAATGAGAATGTCATTATAATTATATTTATTATTAATGATTAAATACTAACTAAAATTTAAAGATTAATAAAAATATCAATAAAATATTAAAATGTATTTTAATTTTAAAATATAATAAACAATTTAATGAAAATTATATATCAATAAAGTAATATCTATTTGTTAATTTATATTTTAATTATCAAAACTAGTTTTTTCAAATTTATGTATTTAAAACATTTTAAATTTAAGGCATATTTATGAAATAATTATTGAATTTTAAAATGTTTTATTTTTTCCGAAAATAAATTTAAAGTAATTATAAAAATTAACATAATAAATTATATTACTTATAATTTTATTAAGAATTCATATTAAATAATTAAGTAAAACATATTAATATTAAAACAAATCATATTATGACAAAAGAATGAAAATAAATAAAAAGTCATTTTTGTGGTTTTTATAAATTATGAAAATAAGAATAAACCAAAACCAAATATTAAAATCAAAAGTTTAAACAAACAAAAAATTTTAAGTGAATTTAAAGATGAAAACATGAAACTAAAATGTAAAGTAAACATAAACAGATCATAAGTAATTTATTCTAGAGAGCCTTCACTTGCCCTTTAGATGTACTTATAAAAAGAGTATGCAATGATTTATAAACTATATCTTTTGAATAATTTATTTAGTAAATTAAGCAATAAACTTAAATTAAGTGATTGTTGTTGGAATTCTATAATGCAACTTAATTCTATTCTAAATCTCAACCTAATTTTTTTAAAATTCGAGCTCAATCAATCATACTTTAGATTGAATCAGACGAACTTCATATTTTTAATTGTTTTTTAGAATTTTGAATTGGTTTAAGGTTATATTCAAATAAAGTCTTTCAAACCTTAAGTCTAACATAAAACTAATCAATTTGGACTTTGTTTACTAAATTATGATTGTATTCAAACTAAAATGCCAAATATAGCTATATCCTAGCATTGAAACTTATAAGGATACAATGATTTAAATAAAATACATTTGATATCTTGAAAACCTTAAAACAACCTAGCGAACCACTTAAACCACCATTTATTAAACTTCAAGTAAAATTGCTTTCACTTTCAAAGTAATATGATAAAAACAAAACCTACCAAAATTTCTAAAACTATTACATAATCCATTATTGCAAATATCATACCATACTTGATTCTAGTAGGCCATGGTACTAGTACTAATTACTATTGAGTATCAGTTCAAATAATTTTACAAAATAGTCCATCAATTTATTGTGCTACATCATTTTAAATTTTATTTCAATCTTGACTTAAAAAATCATAATAATATATATTTAATATAACAACCGTATTTCTTATATTCATATTGGTATTACTTTTGACATATTTCTTATATAAACAATAACTATAATTAATATAAAAATTTCATTTAATTTTCATATATATAATTATATAAAAATAAAAATAATACAATGTACTTAAAATATTACATTGATTATTTAAAGCATCATATAATTAGAATAATATAGGTCCATAAGTACAAGAACAAGAGTTTGTACCAAGGAACATTGTAAAGTAAAAGTAAAACGTGAAACAAAAGCACTTACATCTAAAAGTATTACATTACATTGCATATATAGAATTTAACATATATATCAAATACAAGTAAAATTAAAAAATGAAAAATGAAAACTCAAAATTCAAAATTCAAAACTTTACTCTATGACAAACTCGCACAAATCTCATTGATCTCAATTTTCATTTAGCATGAAGTCTTCATCATTAAGGAGAATCTCATCGTCACCATTATATAAAACTATTATACTAAATAACATATCAATACTTTCCTATTTAAAATTATCTTCTAACTTACTCTCGTCTATAAACTTTATTCCTCTAAAACTGAATTTACTAAAAGAACGATATGATCAAGGCAAATTAGATATATAAACTTACTTGTTCTCTTAAGAGTTATAATAAACAAATTAAATTAAATTATTAAGAAATTATAATAACTTGTATTCAATTTAACAATGATAATAACATATCATTCTCGAAGTTTCAAGTTATATCAAACAAACACCAAATCATTTATTCTTTTATGTTCCAATATATTTCTTTTATGAATGAATATAGTCAAATGTGCTTCAATTCTTTTCACATCCAATTACACTCATGTATTGACCAAGAATTCGCATTAAAAACATTTTCAATTCTAGAATATCCCCTCTGAATTGGTTACATCAAGTAATTGTAAGACAAAAAAAATAATCTTATAACATAATAAAGTGATTATTAATTTTAAATAACTAATAAAAGTGAAAAATTAAAGACCTTGATGTCTCTTTGACATATTACAATGAGTATCTCAAAATCTCCACATGTATCCTTGTATACCTTTATTTATAAGCTCAGGAAATCTAACATCTTTTCTTGTAAAACAATTGTTGTGATAGCTAATAACATTCCCTTATTAACTTTAAGTTTCCTTGTAAAACTTGGTCTAACATAAACAGTCAAATTTAGATATACCCCAATAATAAACAACAGAGAATGAAGTTGTCTTTTACATCTTTATTTGATAACTACAAGATAAGATGTGTATAAGGAAGATCTATTTTTATATTGAAATTAATTGCTCCCTTCGCTCTCTCTATAGCATCATAAAAGTAGAATCATTATTAGCCAGATGAATTACTCTCACTAAAAGATCACAAACTTGAAAGTAAAATTAACATTAAAACTAAAGTTTATGATCTTCAAGTATAACTAGAAATGTCTATTTCAACACTAGATATGGCATACTAAGATGCAACCTATTTATCACTTATAAATATTTATCTTAGTTCCTTTTTTGATTTAAACAAAACATTAAAAATGTTAAGAATTAGTTGCAAATCTTATAATAATAAAACGACACAAATTCTTACTATTAATGAACTCATTTTTTGTCAAATTCAGAACCCAAGCATCATTATAAATGAACTTGGTCATTTTCTCTCTTTCTACATAGTTTCATCAACAATAGGAAAGTATTTAACATTTATATTTTTTAGCATTAGTCAATGCAATGTGCAACACAAAGCATCAAATATAATAATTATACATGCTTTATAACTTCTTCCTAACTACTTTATAAGTAGCATCATTGTCATTGATGAATTTTATAATGTTTTAGGACCCAAATTTATTCACAACTTTATTGACAATTTCTTCAAATATTTTTAACATTGTATCAACGTTCTTATAAGCCTAGATGCACTAATGAACTTTAAAAACATCATCCCTTTAGTAGAATAAACTAAAATTTAATAATGGCCTCGTATCTACTATTTGTTCAATCATCACAAACGATTAAACACCTATAAGTTGGAAAAGTCATTCTTCCTTCACTCAAATAACTTTTCATTTCACTATCAAAACAATCCAGAAGCTTACTCTATAGTCACTAATTAAATGAGCTTTATATCCTAGACTATAAGAAGCAATAACATCTATAGGTTAATAATAATAAGGTTGAGCAGCATTCACACCTGCTTTATGCCACTATCTAAGCATTGTTAGTTCCACTTCGAAGTTGCTTATTTAGCTTGTGATGTACTATAAATTAAAGGTTAAGCATTAGAAGATGTTCGTAGAGTGAAAAAATTAATCACCTATCTTCTTCTCTTCTTCGTATCAGTTGCAACCATCCCTTCCTATTAGGTAGAAATATTGCCTTCAATATTATCATTATTATCTAACCACTATAAAAAAACTTTCATTACCAATTTTTTTTGTTAAATCTTTGTCTTATGTCTTTCTTATTCTAATACTCTTCAAGCAAAATTTTCATCCATTATTTTATATCATGACTAAATTTCTTTTATATGATGACTAACTTTCTTATAAGGCTCCACATCACTTTTGCTCCTAACTATTTATTTCTTTAATTTAGTTATTCTCCTACCTTTTAAATGTTTGTTATATTATAAACAAATTATGGTTCTTCATACCATAAATCAATCTAGCTTGAACTTAAATTAGATCATTGAATTTTCCTGAAGAGATTGAATTGTCAGAAGTATTTGAACTTCCTTCCATTTATCTACAAAAATAAATTACCATATATTTCAAAATTAAATTAATATTTTTATATAAAAACAAGACTTTTGCATATGAAAGATATAAAATACTAGTTTGAATTGTATAATAGAGAAATCTATGTATATATATAATGTTGATGTTTGTAAAAAATCAAAATATATTACTTAACTATAAAAATTCGAAAGTCGATTATGAGAAGAATAATAATATGCAAATACTATGCAAATACTTAAACAATAGTATTCATAAAGCTAATATATTGGGAATGTTATTAGCATAATCATAATATGTTACGAGTTATAATTATAACATGTCTAAATAAGTTCTTTATACGGGGAATACAGTTTGAATTTGGACATATTAAAAAGCAAAATGGATATTATAGAGGAAATTAAAAAATCATATATAGGTACACTTAAAGGACACAACAATTTCTTATATCTTACATATTTCTTTTAGCAATAGCAATGCATATTACAAAAATGGCTTCATTGTAAAAAATGAAAAGAAAAATGTATTACTTAACCATTCACAATTTCACATTATGCTGGATATACCCTCATAAATCATGATTCTAAAAGGCAAATTTTAAAAGTCATTCTAATATAAGCATAGAGAAATCAATATACCTTAAGTTTAATATAATCATAAAGAAATCAAAATACCTTAAGTTTAATATGACAATGGAGAGATCAAATTACATAATTAGCGATGAAAATTATCAAAATGTTATTCAAAGGCAAAGCTACTCTTAAACTATCCAAGACTCAAACATACAAACAACTTTGCCAATTACAGATCAAATATGTCATGCAATTAAGTTTATATTTCTCTTAACTATTCAAACCTTAAAAGGCACAAACTAAGAGCCAAGATAAATTGAAGAATGAAGACTCAAGAATGCTGACTACCAAGGATAGGATTGAGTAGTTGGTGGTGGTGGTGAGGACTGAGGAGATGAGCTGACAGTTACGACCTCCTGGCGCACTAACATCACTAGATATACCTGGTGAATTGCAGCCTTGTAAGCAAACAACAAAGGATAATAAAGAGGCGAGCACGTCGAATTGACGAAAGGAGTTATTCAGTAAGAACAATCCCGCCTCCAGGGCTTCGCTTGACGCTTGTGGCCGATTCTCAAGTTATCGTGTTTTTGCAGAGCTGATGCTCCATACTCCGCTCCCTATTCACCAAAAAAAAAAGGAGAGAAGATGAAACTTGTAGTTGTTTCGGTGTTTATGAAATTGTGAGGGAGAGGCATAACAAGGTTTAATATTATGGGGATTTTTTTAAAATTAAGTTCTTGTACTTTTAAAATTTTATATTATCATACTGATATTGACCAATATTTTGGGTATTGATTCAAATTTTGTATTAATTATAAAAAAATATAAACAAATAATTTAATTATTTATTAATTAACAGATTTTAAAATAAAATATTTTTATAATAATGACAATAATATAAACAAAACAATAATCATAGTATTATAAGAAATTACTTTAGATAAAATAAATATAAAATTTAAAATTATAATAAGATTTAAATAGTATGGAAATTACATAATTATATGTTAATACCTTCCAAATTGGAACCCTTGAATTTTTTTGACTTACCTCATTGGATCAAATGAGTTGGACTAAATTTCCACGCATCTAAACAGGACTAGCGGGAGTACAAGGTCAAGGGGATAATCAGTCATAGAGCGTTAGTAGTGGCCCATGACCCATGCAAAGACAACATATAAGGCCTAAAATTTTTTAGCCTTCCGAGGAATCCTAGCCCAAATGACATGCCCCTCACACTCCTAAAGATGCCAATACATATTGGACCCCACTACTTGACAAAGTTTCTATCTAAAGTATCATGATCTACGATTAAAAACAATTCAATCACTAAAATCTTAAATTGTATTTGTACCCAATATATATTGGACCCACTGCTTTTCGATTTCCGACTTGAAAGTTAGAGCTACGATGGAAGGAAAACCGCGTGCGTTTTCAAATGCCAAGTTGTAGCTGCTTTACAGTAAATTAATAAATAAACAGCCCTTTTTGGACATTGGTTTGGAGCTTACTCCACCATTATTGTCACTTTACGCAACTTGGAGACACCTTCATCCACACGTGTCTCAATTGAGTGACAGCTGAACTGGTTCAGGAATACCACTGCTAGAAAACCATTGGCTTTCCTCATTTTCTGGTGAAACCACCCCTGGTTTTATCTTAGAAACCACTTGTGTGCTTTTACTTGCCCCACGCTATATAATACCTCTCTCCCATCTTTTTTGCCAAAACAAACCACTAAACTACTTTGATAGCTTCTTACAGAAAAAATATCCGTTCTATTCCATCTTACAGTGAGCAAGAAAAAATGAGTTCAACAAGCAGAGCTTGGATGGTGGCAGCAAGCGTCGGAGTGGTGGAGGCATTGAAAGATCAGGGATTGTGTAGATGGAATTATGCACTGAGGTCTATTCAACAACATGCCAA